>ML120363.1:733641-816648 GCA_003788595.2 Choiromyces venosus 120613-1
ACGCCTTCCAACCGTTGCGATCGGATGTCTTGGTGCCGTAGCCGGGGCTCCAATGGCGATAGCCAGGCCAGTATCTTTGATTTATCATCGGCAATCGTATAGTTATTAGTAACGTTGAAAGAGTTAGCGTTATGGCTAAAAGCTCGAGACATTTTTTTCGCTTCGAATAGAGTATCGTATTCTGTCTAGAGAACTTTGTGAGGTTTGACTTAGTTGATGGGCTGGATTCGTAGGAGCTGAAGAAAAGCGGGGTTCACTCAGCCTTCTCCTTTCAATGACGAGCCAATACCCGTAGCCAATCAAATCTATTCACTTTGTGTAACTGACATTTAATTATCAGAATACGGTAGTGCAAACGGTCAGTGTCTCTCAGTATGACAGCGATTGCGCTGAATCTAGTCGGTCAGTGGGACAATAAAACCACCGTGGCAGAACCTCCCTGACCCCTCGAGGCAGTTTGAATTGCGGTGTCCTTCGGTCTAATAGACAATCTCAACTATTTACGGCGATGCCAGAGGAAGCCTTTTCTCATGTTTTCCACAAAGTCAGATATTTTTTATTTGTTCCCGTCTTTTTTTTTTTTTTGACCACCTTTTCTTCCCCCTTTGTTTCTTTCTTTCTTCCTTTCATTCAGCCCAGCATTTCGGGGGTTGCAGGATTGTCAGCAGGCGTGAGTAGATAGAGGATAATGAAGAAAAGGATCCAGCATAATAAAGCCTTATGCGGAAAAAAAAAAAAAAACCTCGGTGCAAGAAATTCAATCTGAGAAATGATACCTATTGTTCCTATTTCCGAATCGAACAACTAACCACCCCTCACCTTCATCTAAAGCCAGAATAACCAAACATCCGGCATCATTTTCCATCACTCGCATATGATGATACCAACTCAACTGTCCGAACCAGTGAAAAACATAAACCATACACCGATTCCCATAATACCCACACCTCTTCCAGCATGATGTAGTAAGCAGTAAAGGATTTGCAGCTCCCCATTGTTGCTCTCCTTCCGTATATGGCGCTAATAAAGAAATATCCAGTTCGAAAAGCTTCATTTATCTGTCATGGGGTGAATATGCGTTATAGTAGGATACTTACCCACTTTGCAGTCGGGCTTCACGGGGCTTGGCTTGATTGATTGAGATTTCCCAATCCTATACCAACCCGGAAGATATGGCCACTTCCCCAATGATGCTTCTGATGGTTTAGCGAATGTTATTAATAGAAGCATCAAAATGCATAAATTATGAAAGTTGACTCCCATGTAGAAGGCACGATATATGCTTTGAGATTCTCTTGTTGGAACATTCTGGAGGATATTTGGCAAGTGGCGGAAGTTGCTAGTACGTTTTCGGAGGTTGTTAGAAAGTTGGAGATCAATGGGGGATCAGGGAAGTTTGTGGATTGTTGTCCGGCATTGTTGAAGGGTTCGGAAATGTATGGAATAGTCCGGAGTGCGCTTGGAAATATGTTTTTCCTTTGTTAATTGATGAGCTTTCTGGGTTGAGAAGGAAACCGGCAGGATACTGGAGAAGGTGTTTGAGAGATTGTTTGTGATATATGAGTGTCAATAAGCAAAAAGCTGACTTAACCCTATGCTAGTTAAGTCAGCTTTTTGCTTATTGACACTCAAATGTATCAGTGTGTTTCTGTTAGTTAGATATCATATTTGTTATGCGATTGATTTTATTTTCATCTTATGATACCAATAATATTCTTATTACCTTTCTCACATGATCCCAACTCTAATGTTTCTCTATTACATTGGTAAATTCACTCGGTTTGTATAATCGTTTATCTATCCAGTTCTGGGGATAGATAAAGGCAGAGCTGAAGTCATTCTCATGAAAGATTACTCATAGCCACCCCGGGCCAGATCCCCATATGGCCAGCAGCGCAAGCACTTTGACAGCTATGACATAACAACATGGCGTTAACTTTATAAATAACGATGTGAAAAACAAAAAATGAAACTTGTTAAATGAAACTCCAGCATTAGTCGTAAGTGTTGAAGGCTGGAAGTTGCACGAAGGATGTTGAAGGATATCGAGCGTGGTAGTGCATAATTGATGTTAGGAGAACATAGACTTTGGGAGAATGTTCGTTAGTTTCATTTGCCACTCCGGGAATGTGCGGAGGAAGTTAGAACTATGTGGTGATCCATGGAAGGATCAGGAGTTTCTTCTTATTATCATATATACTTTTGTTGTTTCCACTTTAGTTAGTTAACTAAGACAATCCAAGATAACGAGGTTTATTACTATACCCCTTTACCTTTCCCAAAAGTCCTAGTGAATCCACTCACTTTGCATTATCCGTTGCGCCACCGAATAGCCCCACCAACAATAAGTATCTGATCACAAACCGAAGTTTCTGTATTCCGGTGGCCTCTGTACACTGAGTTGGCGAGGAGGTAAGAAAATGACCAGCTTGCATCAAAGCGAAATGCTCAAGAGTTCAACACATTATGAAGTTACAATGTATGATGTGGTTCCCTGTTAGAGATGCTCGTCTGATTACTGTCCTGATCTTGGTAACCTCAATCACGGGTCTCTCTATGTGCTTGTTTGAAAATTGTGCGGGGGGGAAGCTCGTTTAGTTGAATACGACGATGATCAAACCTCCCCTTGGGGAGGATAGGAGGAATGTTTGTTACTGGATTGTAGTTTGTAATGGCGGAAAGGGATTTGGTGAGGACGTCTTACTGGCGTAACGATGTGGAGTTATTGTATGCCCGACATGGTTAGTTAGCCTAGAAACGTGTGAAAACACGTAAAAAACGCGCCAAACTTTACCCAGTCACCCAGCCACCCAAATCCCACCACTTATATCATATTTTCTCACTCGACGTTGAATAAAATATTCGTACCCACTGATGAGTTTGTTTTTCAAAATTGTCACACATTATGTACAATACGTCCCATTCTCTCCTTTATTGCTCAAGCACCACTTTATTACACAATTCAGTCTGCTCTTGGCGAAGCTTATCTAGCAGAGCCTTATGATAGGCTATCTTATCTGTCCGATAAGATCCTCCGATAGGCTTGGTCAAGATAAGTAGCACAGCCCACTATCGAAATGTTATAACTGCGATCTGGCCTAGGAAAGGAGAAGATCCTGGAGGAGCATTTGAGCCGGAGACATTCTTCAGGTTGACATCCTCAGCTGGTCTTGCGCGCCCGCCTGCATGCGTAGAGGTGGCAGATAACCTCCTGGTAGGGCAAACTCGGGAAAGATGGAATCCTGAATCCTGAAAGGGGTCTGATGGCAAAGGTGGTAACTTTTCAGAAAAATCAAGGAGGCCTCAGAGGTGGATGCGGAGTGAATGAATCGAGTACTCACTTACTACTCAAACCAAATTTTGACGGAAACCAAATTTTTAGAGTTGACTCTTCATAAAAGGTTGGGGAATGACCACGCTAGGTCTGTAAAGGAAAAACCAGTCTTTATGTAGGGTATCTATCTATAACCTATCCATCTGTAACTCTAGGTGAAAAAAAGAAAGGGGTGGGAAACATATCGAAAAAAGTTAGAGAAGAAAATTCTAGAAGAAATCTATATGACCAAGGGAATGGTAGTCAAAAAAAAGGGGGGGGAACGCAGGGTAACAAATAATACAGTGACCGGAAACCATGCAGCGTAGCCAGAAACCCAGAAGCCTTCTTCCATAAACGGCAACAATGATACAGTCTCATAGAGATGTCGGAGGAGTATGTCTCTACATACAAACGGGATTTCGTACCACCAACGACAACCTGTAGCAATTTTCAGGTCAAAGTGACAGAACTGAGATAAAGTACAAAAAGTAAAAAAAAGGGAAAGATGACAATGTTGATAGGAAGGCCATGGAGTTGTGCAAAGACCGAGACAAGGGGAATGAAAAATTTGAGGTGGGTTGAAGTCAGCCATCGATATACCGTTCCTCTGCCTTATCGTAGATATTTCATCCCGGCTGGGACCATTGCGCATCCCCGGTCTCGGAAGGTATTCGGGCATTTGGAAGTTTTGAAACTCTGACATAGCCAGCGCAAGCAGAATGGAGGAGTGGTGAGGCGGCATGTTAATCTGGGGTGTCAGGATTGACATCTGCTCTTCCGAGGAGTATCTTCACCACTCCTTCATGTCCGTTCTGAGCGGCCCACGAAAGTGGTGTACTGGCTTGGTTATCAGGGGTATTGGGGTCGACGTCTTCTCTCCCGAGGAGTATCTTCACCACCCCTTCATCTCCATTATACGCAGCCAACAAGAGTGGTGTACTGTCTTTGTGATCTGTGCGATTGGGATCGACATCTTCTCTTCCGAGGAGTACCTTCACCACCCCTTCATGTCCATTATACGCAGCCAACAAGAGTGGTGTACTGTCTGTGTTATCTGTGCGGTTGGGATCGACATCTTCACTTCCGAGGAGAATCTTGACCACCCCTTCATGTCCCTCAAAAGCAGCACACCCAAGTGGTGTTCGATCATTTTCATCTTGGTGATTGGGATCGACATCTTCTCTTCCGAGGAGTATATTCACCACCCCTTCATGTCCATTATACGCAGCCAACAAGAGGGGAGTACTGCCTGTGTTATCTGTGCGATTGGGATCGACATCTTGTCTTCCGAGGAGAATCTTGACCACCCCTTCATGTCCCTCCACAGCAGCACACCCGAGTGGTGTTCGATCATTGATATCTTGGTGATTGGGATCGACATCTTGTCTTCCGAGGAGAATCTTGACCACCCCTTCATGTCCCTCCACAGCAGCACACCCGAGTGGTGTTAGATTATTTTTATCTTGGTGATTGGGATCGACATCTTGTCTTCCGAGGAGTACCTTCACCACAGCTTCATGTCCCTTATACGCAGCCAACAAGAGTGGTGTACTGTCTGTGTCATCTGTGCGATTGGGATCGACATCTTGTCTTCCGAGGAGTATCTTCACCACCCCTTCATGTCCCTCAAAAGCAGCACACCCGAGTGGTGTTCGATTATCGATATCTTGGCGATTGGGGTCGACATCTTGTCTTCCGAGGAGTATCTTCACCACCCCTTCATGTCCCTCCTGAGCGGCCCACGAGAGTGGTGTAATGTCTGCGTAATCTGGGCGATTGGGGTCGACATCGTCCTGGTCCAGGAGTAGTTTCACAACTCCTTCATGTCCTTTCATCGCCGCCCATCCAAGTGGAGTTCTACTTCTGCAATCTTGTTGGTTGATCTCACTAGGTTTCTTGTTTATCAAGGTGGTTGCAGGTTCAACAAGCCCGAAGAAAGATGCACAATGCAATCCAGAGAAGTTATAAGGGGCACGGATAGCTTCGATATGGCTGGAATGCACCACTTGCTTCAAAAGTGATATACCGGAGATGTGGTCTTCGTACCGGTTCAAGAGCTCCAACGCTAGTGACCTCCCGTGGTCTGAGAGTTTTCTTTTGGCGTGCTCTCCCCAATATCGTGAACAATAGTCGAGAAATTTCATATTTTGCTCCTCCGGAGGGGGGTAGGACGTAAGGTTCTTGACCTGCTGTGAGTTCAGGTAGGTCAAGCATGTCTCTGCAATTATCGAGTGGGCTCCGGTGAAGAGATTTGGGTGAGTAGAAAGATACTCTTGTAGAGTAAAGTGGATTAACCGCACGGTCGAAGCTTCCTTATCCACGGTTATGAGGCCTTGACAGTAACCCAGCAATGTCCCTATTTGAGGAACATCCTCGGGATCGAACTCTGTTGATCCGATCTCCACTGCCAGCGCATGGCACAGCTCATCCACCTGTAATGGCCGCTCCGAATGAGATACCCACATCAGAGTAGCCATCGCCAGTTTACTCTTTTCTCCGCCCTGAGCCCTTATCCGCTCCAGTGTTGCCTCGTATGCATTTCCCAACTCTAGCCCACCCGCCATCGCCTTTAGCTTTCTCCGTCTGCGACCGATGCTTGTTTCTTGCAGGAGTCTCTCGATATGGAAGGAAATCAGTAAGAACCTAGATTCCAACATGTCAGCTAATAATCTGAGATATCTTGCTGGCTGTCCTCGCTCCTACATACGTTTCAGAGCTTGTTTCGGGAATGCTCTTCATGATATCGGCCTCCAACTTGCTATCCATTATCTCCGGGTTTGTATCTTGCCTCAGCCTCTCTCGCAGATATCTCATGACATCCTCTTCTATAGGCTGTATAAATACACTTGCCGCCCTCTCACCAAGCCGTCTCTTAATCTCGTTCCGGATATGTGGCCTTCCGGTGATAAATATGCGGGTATTAGATGACCCCTTCAGAATCTCTCTGAGTGAATCAAGAACCACCACTCGATACTCTGGAACACACTCGTCAAGAGCATCAATACATATAAACGTCCGCCTTGTTGTTGTGAGACTCTGAACCATTTTCACAATTCCGGAAACCTGCAACCCGCGCCCTCCAAGGACCCTTCTCTCCTTTTGATACTCCCGGACTACCGCTTCAGGAATTTCTTCCAATCCGCCGACTAGCTGTTTCAGTAGGGAGCCCAGCATATCGATCGGCACCTGCTGCTTCCGCGCAGCAAAGTCGAAGTAAAAGCAGGCCACGGCATTATCTCGCTCCATTGCCTCATCGCATATTTTGTCGATAGCTAGTGAGCTAACACCGTGATCTGTCAGCAACACAGCACCATAAATCGACTTTCCCTCAAAGGCTGTATCTCTTACGTGATGTAGCTTTTGCCAACTCCCGGATCCCCGTAGCAGAACAAGATCGCGTGATCATTTTCCTCTGTCCCACTCCCCTTATACAAGCGTTTGAATTCCTCAGTTTCTAGCACCCAGTCTCCGACGCCTTTCAACCGTTGCGATCGGATGTCTTGGTGCCGTAGCCGGGGCTCCAATGGCGATAGCCAGGCCAGTATCTTTGATTTATCATTGGCAATCGTATAGTTATGAGTAACGTTGAAAGAGTTGGCGTTGTGGCTAATAAAAGCTTGAGACATTTTTTTTTTCTTTCGCTCTGAGTAGAGTATCGTATTCTGTGTAGAGAACAAGGTGAGGTTTGACTTGAGTTGATGGGCCGAATTCGTGGGAGTTGGGGAAAAGCGGGGCTCACTCAGCTCCCCCCCCTCAATGACGAGCCAAGAGCCAATCATATAATACCTATTGACTCTGTGTAACTTACATAAATTACCAGAGTATTCCAAACCGCCTCACAGCATGGCAGTGACTGCGCACCAACCTGTGCGCAGAATCCAGTCTGCCAGTTATAATGAAGCCGCCGTGGCAGAATCTCCTCGCCACCTCGTGGCGATAGGAAGCAGTTGAATCCATAAGTTACAAACCTTTAACCAAATAACCCATCTCCACCGAATCCGGTCGGAAGCCTTTTTTTTTTTTCCTTTTCCCCACTAGTAATTCTGATTACTTTTTCCCTTTTTCTTCCTTTTTTCCTTTCTTTCCTTCTTTCTTCTATTTCGCCCACCCCTCCCTTCAGGTGTCGCTGGATTGTTAACAGGCGTAGGTAGATAGAGAAGGGAGGAAGAAAAAAGATCTGGCATCATAAAAGTCTCACGCAGGAAGAAAAAACCTCGATGTGATTCAGCAGTAACGCCGATGATCCCTATTTCTAAATCAAACAACTCCCTGTCCCTCCCCTTCATCACAAGCCCGAATAACCCAACATTGGCATCACGGTTTATCACTCGCATATCATCAGATGAGGGCAGGGGGTGCGGTGATGGAAAAATCGCTGGATACGAGCATAAAGGAATTGTGAGAAAGAAGTCATGGTTGATTGAGGTTAAGGGGACAAAGGAGGGGAAGGCGAGAAGTAGAATAAATGGGGGAAACCTAAGGGGGTGTTTGGCGTACCCAATTTTGAGTGATTTTAAAATCAGGTGCCATCCACGATTTTGATTCTTGATTTGCTGCATGCCAAGCCCAGTACCACCTTAGTAATTGTAAAAATTGACAAAGAATCCAAGTATGATTCTTTCTTCTATCTTCTCTCCACCAACCATCTTCATTCCCCAAACTATTGTCTTTCCACCAACTACTTAAAAATTGTAATTATAGCTTATGTGAGGATAACTAAAAGTAGTTGTTTTTATTGAGTGGAATAGTCTACCATTTATGGACCAAGAATAGGGGAAAAATAATAATTCAATATTTATACTGCTTTGTCAGAGATTTGTAATATATAGTAAAAGAAAAATAATTGTGATAATCGTCAGGACCAAATCGGGGTGTGTTTGGTGCACCCTTGATTTTCAAAATCAGAAATGAGGCTCGGCGTGATTTGAGGGTTTTTACATGTGATTTTGAAATTGTGAATTCCTGATTTCAAAATCAAATTGTGGTGCGCCAAACACCCCCTAAGTAACAAGACGCGGAAGAAAACACTGGAGAGGTACGACGACATTGTGTGTTGGCCGCACATCAACCACTGTATCGTACTTTCACTGAAGATATACCTGTAGAATCCTATGAGAGTGAGTAATATTGAATAGTCTATCGCACCCCTCTAATATGCCTACCACAAAGCAAAGGAGAAAATCAAAGAACATGCAAGCAATATATACCAAGGACCACATCCACAACGCAAAACAAAGGGAGAAAGAAAGAGTAAAAGGACCCAACAAACGCACCAAATGGTATGGAAGAAAAGGAAGAAAAAAAATGCGACAATCAAGCAAGAAAAATATTATGCAGTGACCCCCAACCCCCGTGTGTTCCCAATCATTCATCTACTGTATGATGCCGATGACTGCACTGCGTCATCCAAAGAGCACTAAAAAGAAAGAAAGAAAAACAAAAAGCCCAACCAATCATCTATCTAAGACAACAACGAATTTCTACTCCGAAAAACTCCTGGCGAAAACTGATCTCACAACATCATTAAGAAACCACACATGCAGATCCCCGTCTGCCCGCGGCTGCAGCAGCCTCCTGCATCATCACCAATTCGTCTTCGGGAATCTCGCGATCCGCCATTATCCTTCCGGCGGCGTATACACATCCTCCGAAGCCATAACGGACGAGGGAATCGCCGGTCAAGCTGCCGATAACCCACACGTTTTTGGTAACTTCCAGGTCCGATTCCACACGTCTCCTCAGAGTGTCGGCGGATACCCACCCCGCGTCTAGTACGCCCACGGCTTTTCGTAGCTCAGCCGAGAGGTATTCGAGACTTCCGCGCCGGCCGACACAGTACTTAAATGTGCCGATTGTGCGCTCCACGACGTCGCCGTCTGCAGTTAGTATCCTGATGACCCGACCATCGCCGGATACCGCGATGACCTGGGCGTTTGGAAAGCCCTCGTAGTTTGATGAGGTCGTTGGTGAAGTTGGCGACGTGCTGTCTGCCGCGGACTGCTTCATTTGGCGGTATATTGATGCGTATTCCGGGTACGCCTGGGAATGACAGGCCTTCAGCGGGGACGGACGGGTGGTATTCCATTTGAAGATGTGGATTATTTTCTGGCCCGGTTGGGCGCTGGTAACCACGTCTGCTGCTGTGAAGCCCGAGCCGACGACAAGTAGTGGAAGCGTCTTAACCTGCTGTTGTTGATAGAGGGTATTGTTCGCTGGGCTGAGCAAAGGTAGGAAGATCGGTGGGGGCGGTATGACGTTTGTGAAGATTCCGGTTGCGAGGATGAGGTGCTTGCAGTGAATCGTGTACTCGCATTGCGGCCTCGATGGGGTAGGCATTCTGTAAACCTTCACCGAGAAACCATATTGCGTGCGGTTAATCCGCTGCACGTATACCGACGAGAAGACCTCCGAAGATATCCCCACCGCACGAGGGTACGTGCTATAGTAATTCGAAACTTCTCGTCTTGTGGGCCTATTAAGATCGGGCATAACCTTCCCATGTTTCCTCCGATAATGTTCCCGAAAAGAGTACCCCGGTAACGATAACATCTCCGCATAACTTCACCCCCTGAAATCAGCCCCCAAATCCCAAACCTAATCAAAACCAGACTAAGGAAAGAGAGAAGAAAAAGGCTAACCTCAAAGTCTTAATATCCCAAGACGTACTAACCGGATCCTCAGACCACTGTCCACCTGCCTCCTTCGCAGAACCCAGGACTACATGTCCGATCCTCCTCCGCTGATCAAAACTCCACCTCAGCCGAGACTTTGCTTCCCCGATTTCCGTATCAGCACCTGGCTGTACCAGCGTGTCCAGCAAAACGTTTAGCGGCAGAGCCTGACTCGAATAGCTCATGTATGTGGCGGCGTGGAAGTGCTCCGTCATGACCTCGCACGCCCTCGTGGACTCAATTGCGTCGAAGAGTGGACGGTTGCCATACCGCGAGAGCTTCGCGTGAAGCACGGGGTCGGGGTGTGGACCGTGGGTGGCGGAATCGTAAGTCGGGATATTCCCATGGAGTAGATAGCTCAAGAATAGAGCCGAGGGGCCGTTTCCTATTTTTTTTTTTTTTTCATTCACAAAACAAATTAATTTTCAATTCAATTAAACTCAATCACGCATTGTCACTTTGTTATTTTTATTTTTCATGTGTGCAAATTATTGGTTGTGCAGTGGAAGGGAGTAGAAGATCTCACCTACTATTACCGTGTCTGTGGATTTGACGTCTTCGGGTGGAATGTGATTGGATGATGTAAACCTTCTCGGAGCCATGTTTCGGAGTTTGGCGCGGTGATTACCAAGCAATTGCGTGCTTATAATGTTTCAAAACAAACTCTGGTTCCTCGAAAGAGGGCGGGAGGGAAACAAGTGAAAGATGGAGGAGAAAGGGTTGGAGGAATTTGGAAGAGGAGTAGGAACTAGAGGATAAAGAGGAGAATGGTAAAATGGAACAGCAAGAAAGGAAAAGAAAATTCTAGCTTAACGGGTGGGGGAATAGGTTAAGTTTAAGTTAGAAAAAGAGGGAAGAAAAAAAAAAACGAGCGAGGATGAATGAGAAGGAAAAAAAAAAAAAATATCAGAAATGGGCTAGGCAAGAAAGAAACCGAAACGAACCAAGCCTACTCTAGACCCTCGTCGTTGAACACGAGCGGGGGGGGTGTTGAAAAGAACAAGCAGGAGGAGCCGGAATAGTATGATACGATACTGTACAAGGGAGGAGTGAGGGGAGGAGTGAGGGGAGAAAAAGGAAGAGGAGGAGCACTTCAATAGTATTAGCCAAAACCACAAACTACCGGTAGTAAGAGAGAAAAAGAAAGAAAGAATAGAATGAGAAGGAAATCAAATACTTATAAAACCCAGCATCATATCACCGGCATCTACAATTATGTACTGTACGAGTACATACAAAGGAACTTGCCTGACGTGACCCACTCCATTCAACCTACCATTGTACCACAACTTTACAATGGGTGCAAGGCACAACCCACCAAACAGGAAAAGTTACGATACAGTTACATACCAATTGGCACTCTGTACCGTATATATCAATCATATACAGAGCACAGCGAGTGAGTACAGTACTTCAAAGTTCTTCACACTCTACCGAAGAAAAAAAAAAACAATATGTAATCCAAACCTCACGCTCAACCACTATCGTAACTCAACCATCGGGAATACCCCGTCCAACCATCACATACTAACCACCACACAAGCAATACCTGCATACCGTACCCTCAATCGATAAGACAATCACAATAACTAAACCATTGATTTGTAATTCTCCACCCTCTGCCCCCCCCCAAGAAGAAGAAAAGAAAAGAAAAATAATTCCAAATACACCCCACCCACCAGACATGTCAAGCGCTCGTAGTCAACATAAAGCCCAGACATCACTAGAAAGCAGGAAGTGCCTCATTCACCCACAACACAACCCAACCCGACCCGACCCCGCCCGCAGCTGGCGGCAGGATATGGTGTTACAAGAAAAGGAGACAAAATAAAAATAAAAATAAAAAGATGGATGGATGGATGACAGGTATTTTGCAACCGGCGCCTGAGGTGGGTTTATTCGACCGGTACGATAGGATAGGATAGGATACGAAGGGTGGAAAATACCGACCGAGCGTGTTACCGTGTACGGGAATCGCAAGTGCCGGAGGTAGGTACAAAAAAGGAAAATGGAAGGGGGGGTTGGGGAGGTTTATGGTACTGCAATTATTATATCATATGGTGGAAAGACTTGAGTGTCTGTACTTGAATACTGTGTTAGATTGTGAAGTGAAGGTCATTGACTGGCGTACAGTACTTGTACCATCGTTGCATTACCTCTTGTGTCTATTTACAACTTGTACTGCAAAGTAGAGACAGCAGCGCAGAAACAAAACATCTCATCTTTCAAAACTTTACAATAATACCACTGCACCAGCAAGCATGCGTGCATCCGTAATTGATCGCCGTGATAAATATCACTCGCCGTCCTTCGGTCCGTCCATTGATGAAGTATGATACGAAAGCGTGGTACCCGACGCTGTCTTGGTTGTTAAGTTAAGCTATTGTAATTGGACCATTGGGGTTGGGCATATGATACTCCCCCTCTTCGTACGGCGATTGGCCACGCTACGTTAACCAAAACACAACGCAATAGAACAGCGAGTACTATACCGATCACGGCGACTAACTGAGGTTTGATACAGCAAAGACGCACAGTATTGTATTGCTTTCTTTCTTCCTGCTCAACTTACAGACAGACAAACGCACGCTAACGAATAGACAGACAGATAGATAAAAAGTACTGTACAGACAATACAACTTCGCTACAGTATGATATCACAGAAACAAACGAAACAAAAATACTTAAAAAACGACAGAAAAAAAGAAGAAAAAACAAGAAAAAAGTCCTATACCCATACTCCGTATCACGTCTTGGAATTATGCTGATGATCAGGAAACCTCAAAAATTCGAAAAACTCGAAAAACTCGAAGAAAAAAAACAAGGAAAAAAAGGCTAAATCAAAAGAAATTGGCTACAAGAAAGGTTACAATAAAGGAAGCGACTTTGGCTTTGGTTTGTCACGATTATGATTTGAGTGAGAGAGAGATGGAGAGATAGAGGAGAATGAGGAAGAGGAGGAGGAAGAAAAAAAATATAAAATAAAAACTAAGAAGATAATGCTACCGGACTACCAGGTAGGTAAGGTTCGTAAATAAATATGTAAAGGAAAAAAAGTAAGTGGTATCGAGCAACATCCACAAAGAGAGAATGCGAGCAAATGCTCTAAAAAAGAAGTCCAAAAAAACCCATCACAGAAGGACAGAAAGGAGAAAGGAGAAAGAAGAAAAGAAAAAAAAATGGGAAAAAAAAAAAAAAAAAAAAGGTTAGAACCCTTTTTTCAGATCAAGAATTTCCTCTGTTCATTCCTTCCATATTCCCCGCTGAAAGCATCTAGCTTGACGCCTACCAAGATGACCTCCGGCCGGTCTCTCCCGTCCATTCCAGGCATCATTTGCACCCTCAGTCGCCACTGTCCTCGCTTCACCAGCCACTCAGAGGAGTCCTCGATTCCCGCCATACGCTTCCGGCGTTTTCGCGGGTGCATGCCCAGGAATGCTCCTTGCGGTTTTGTTGATGGGGGCCGGCTGCCTACTCCCGGGTGCTGCTGCCATGGTAGATTCGGGCTTCCGCCTCCAGCGCTCCTCCCCGCGTCGCTTCCGGGACCGGGCCGACTGGCCATTCCATAGGCGTCATCGACAACCGTTCCGTCCATCTCGTGCCCATCTACCGAATTGACGCCTTCTCGATCCCATCCCTGCCATTCCTCTCCATCCAGCTGCACAAAGCAATCAGGGCCGATTCTAACCTTTACCCTATCCTCGCTGAGTGGGGTGTTGCCCGGGCTTGCTGGGCCCGGGGTTGACCCGCTAGCACTTCCATTCATACTGTTCTGCATCAGGACCAGACCGAGTGCTCTTTCATGTCCTACTGGTAATCCCAGTTTATTGGCAATCACCTGTAAGAGTGCTGTAACACGCTGGTTCGTAGTTCCAGAAAATTCCGCTCTCCCAAGTTTCAAGTCCACCTTTGTTTGCTCACCTCCTATTTCTAGGATGAGCTCTCTCTGTGTCTCGTCCACGAATGGCCGGGAGTAGTTGATCCAACCTGAAGTGCCGCGCGGTGGCATCTGATCCGGGCTTATCGGATCCGGGACAAAGGAAATTCCCGACGGCTTGATATCCTCCAATCTGATGACCATCTCCTGTTTCTGTCGCTTCTGATTCCACGATATCTCATGCGGAATCAACTTCTGCTCCAACCCCTTTAGATGGAAATATTTGCAATCGCGCAAGAGCTCTTGTCGGTGCTCCTCATTCCGGATGTGAACCGGATAGCCACGCAGTAGGTGCAGAAGCTCGGCAAAGACCTCACCCGAACGGGTCGGGACCTCAGGCGGTAATATCGAGGGCGGTCGCAGGAGACCCTCTCGACTCAACCCCGGAAAGACTTCATTCGGTGATGAAAAAAAGACTGCAAACCCAAGTGAAAAGTAATTCGGGTTGTTACCGGGGGACTGGAATAATTCACGGTTGATTTGGAAAGGTCTTGACCCAATCGAGATGAAGATCTCTGACTCAAAGAGTTGCGAGATCAACTTTGGAACTACTCCAATTAGCTTTCATCCCTCACAAACTCTATAGACAACCTACGGCTATAGAATTGCGCATCTGCAAATAGCTGTACAAAGTGCTGCCCATCTCTGGGAGAAACATGATAGCCTAAAAAAAAAAACATCAACACCCTCATTCCCCCAATTATAGCTTCGCTACAGGCAAAAATTTGTACCTTGCAAATGCCTAGCAATATCCCTAAACGTGACCGGATCCCGATCGATGTAGAGTGTTCTCATACTCTGACCCTCTTCTAGGTTCGCCAACTGTTGCTCGAAGAATTGCGAAAAGTATGAGGGAGCTCTAGCACTCTCAGTTTCCTGTCCTAACTGTGTAAAAAATTGAAGGGAATTTCATTCGTATACTGACCATCTGAGGATATCGATGCGCCGCTAAAACCATAATCAGCCTCAAAAAAATCGCGCAGAGAAGTCCGAAGGGAAGGAGACAAACCTCAACCGAAACAATTCACCACCAATTTGAATTGGAAATACCTATTTCATTGTGGATTGCTGTCAGCCTCAAAGCACGTGATGAATTTTTTTTCTCTCCCACTCATCGTATTGGTAGGGCAGGGTAGGGCAGGGCAGGGCTGATTGTGGTGGAATCCCAGGGCTCTCATACCTTCTCGTGTGGTAGAATCCTGGGGATTTCGGGAAAGGACGCGTTCGTGGCAATCCTCGATGACGGTTTATCGTCGTGGTTATTTCCCTGACTGTGCACACTCATTGTGTCGTCTCCGGCGTCGCTTTTTACGGGGTTTGCCCTCTTCAATGATCCCGTACCACCACCTCCTCCACTCTTGTTCAGGGACTCCCTCTCCGATAACCGAACAGCGGGAGGTGGGCGCAAGGACGAGGATGGAGAAGCGACACTACTGGCTGGTCGCTTGTTTGACTTAACGTTGCCTTCCGAGTTGGGGAATGAAGATGGTAGAATCTTGTGCGATGGTGGAAGGCTTTTCGGAGTAGAGGGATGTTTTGCGCCAGAAGCTGCTGGTGAACGATTATTTGTTGAAGGGGGATTGTGAGAATTCTGAGTAGGATGGGAAGAATGAGGTGAACGACGAGAAGGAGGAGGAGGAGGATGATGAGGATGAGAAACTGGGCTCGGCGGTGGCTCAAAGAAAGAGCTGAGCGAGTTTGTGGGTGTTGCACCGAGTTCCACCCACGGACCGAAGAGGCTGCTGGGTGATATGAGATTGTAATCCGCTCCACCACCAGATGAAGCTGGGGCCAGAGCAGAAATGTCTAATGCAACGGTAGGAGCCACGGTTGAAGCTGCTGTAGTAGAAGATAGTAAATTTGCAGAAGGGGCAGCAGTACTATTGCTATTACGCGCAATATCACCAGAACTCTTAACCGTTACGGTTGAAGAAGGAGCTGATGAAAAGCAGTGGAGACTGGTCATAATAAAAGCCAAAAATCTCGAAGCCACAAAATAAATGCAGAAATTCGGCAAAAGGAAAGCCTCGGTCAATCCTACCGATCTCGACTTTTTTTTTTTTTTTTTTTTTTTCCACGGCCACGATTTCTCAGCCAAAACTGACCACACACACAGAGGCAGACACACACACACCCCTCCCCCTGGCACTCTCTTTGCACTCTCGCACTTTTTTCTCACTTAACTGCAAAGCGCCGTTCCCGCAAACCTATTTCAGGAACTGACAGCCCGAACTGACGTTTTTTTTTTCTCTTTGTGTCTCTCTTCTTCCTTTAATTTGTTTTTTTTTTTTCCCTTCAGGCTATTTTCCCACTTGTCAAATTCGATGTGATACTTGTTTTTGTTTTTTTTCCCTTTCGGTTCTTCGTTACAGAAAAGAAGCCACAATCGATTGCACAGGTTCGCTTCGCGCTTTTTAAATCAGGGCGTCAATTCGTGTCTTTTTTTGTGTAAAAGTCGTAGCGGTGGCGTCTTGACAGCCAAAGGAAACCCTTCCCAGAACGAACACCACTTAACCAAGATCTGAATCGAATTCGTCTAGAATTTCGAGATTACCGAGGTATATATATATATATCCAAGTGCAGTTATCCAGATATAGCTCTTATCGATGTCGAGTTGTCAATCCCCAGATTTTCGAGTGAGGGTTGTGCTGATTTCGGAAATTGATAGCCAGAGAGAATGGTGTGCCTATGTTTGCTGAGTGGATCTTATGGCTCTTTTATGATAAACGTTTATTGGTTGTATGGTGGAGCTATCGTTATTGTATTCGTGAGATGTGTCGTAAGTTTGACCGATGGATTTTCAGATGGAGTTCTGAGATGCAGTCGACCTTTTAACTTGGCTCAAAAATGAAGGTAAAGTGATTGGTGATGTGAAAAGCCACGGATTGTCCGGACAATGGGAGATGCCGGTTGAGCGCTTTATGAAATATCGGAGGAGGTTCAATTGGAAAGTAAAGCCCAAGGCATGTGCGTGACCTTTGAATGTAGGATATGCTGAGGAAATGTTTGATGAGGATGACGATGTCTTTAGTGATACAGTAATAATATCGCTCAGTCACCCTCAATGGTTCGTTGGGTTGGGAATGTTATACAAAATTCAAGATACTGGGTGAAGCTGAAGTATATAAACCTTCCAATTCCGCCTGATCTTTCCTTTACTTGGCCGTGTCACATCTAGATCTGGTAAATTACAAAACTCAATCTTCAGAATCTTTCCTAAACCAAAAAGCAAAAGTGTAAAAAAGAAAAAAAAAGCCCTTCTGGTGCACTAGATCTATGGGTTACGAGGCGGAGGCAGATAAGCTTGAATGGACATAGCCACCATCAGTGGTAAGTTCCGGCAACAAATATTCAGCTTTTTCCCCGGACTCCGAATATGCGGGTGCTATAGACCTCAAAAACGTTATAGTAGGGCTGGGAGATGATAACTGTATCGGTATCGTGCCGGAATTTAGATGCATCCCATCTAAACTTTGGATGCAGCGGGGTTCTGTCCATGAATCGGCTCTGCTGGAGTCTGCCTAGTAAGCTGAAAGCTTATTTCTCTGCATACTAAAAGTTTCAGTGGTAATTTCACCTACATTAATCTACATTAACACTATAGCTTAAACAGAAATTTGACCAATGAGATTCAAATTTCGCTGGAATCATACCAGTTTATTGCTCTGCCGAGGCAGGCTTGACTATTGAACGAGATTACCAGAAAGAAAGCCATCATGCTCTTCACCCTGAATTTCAAAATTTCTTTAACCTCTCACCCTCTCTTCCTTAATAGTTCAAGCCACGTATTATTGGTCAATTGGCTATAATAATCTTGTAATATCACCAGAACCTCGCCCATCTCCGCACTCTCCATGTCAACAGAAAAAGGAAACCACCACACCGAAAAAGGTGCTGTTCCTGCGCCATATTCTCCAGTACCGGCGGTAAAATAATAATAATAATAATCTAAGACATATGACTCTCATAGATCGATGCGCGGCGTCTGCACAAAAAAAAAACCAGTTAGCTCCCCTTTTGTGACTCGTTCCTGCAGGATCTAAGAAAGCACTAAGAATGTTCGTTCGGGAGCGGAACTAGAAAAGCATGGTCGCCTAGATAGCCACCGCTTCAACTAAACCCAGATTCAGCTCAACTTCACCTCGGTACTTATTCCCACGTGGTAGGGTAGGACTAGGCTAAAACATGACTTTCAGCACTTGGGAACATTTTTTGTTTCTCAAATCCTTATGATACACACTCACCAACTTACAGTCCTATCATCTTCAAGTGCTATAGTTCTCTCTCTCTCTCTCTCACCCACCCCCAGCTGTTACAGTTGGCGATCAATCCAATGTTTTAGTGCATGTAGCGATAGTAGTATAAACTAACTGCTCAAAGTTAATTGTGGAGACTATTCTCGGAGTAGGACCAGAATAGGTGCGGAATGTCAGCATCAGGTGAACTATCCACCCAAAACAGCGGTAAACCCCTGAACCGGAGGTTATACCAACCGTATAGATTAAAAGAAGAAGCATGGAAGCACTTGGTGAATGCTCTTTAGTCTTCTGCAGGGCTAACAGGGTAAATCCGATGTTCCCCCAAAATTAGAGTTCTGCAGACCGCTGTTAATTAGTAATTCAGATCCCTGTCGCAGATCATGTCGTTACTAAGGAGTCTAGCCTAGATAGGCTAGGTTTTAGCTCTTCTCTGACCACGACTGTATTGCCAAACCACGCCATGTAGGCCAAAGTTTTAACCGCGTTGTCTTCACTAGCTTAACGAGTGTTAGTGAAGGCGAAGCATCGTTGTACGGACCGGCACTCGAGTACGTACTGCACAGCGTACACACATGGTGTGCGGCTCGGCCAGTGCGCTTACCGTTCTTGATATGGATACCAAAGTATCGCTAGCTTAAGCTTTTTTTTTTTTTTTTTTCAAAACGCAGGGCTGAGGGCATTGACTCTCCCCCATAGAAGTAGGGCAACTGTTTACCGTATCATGTGTTTTCCGGAAGAGGGCTCGCAGACACGGCACCAGGTCTAATGACTAACTCGTAGAGATTCACTACTGGTACAATAAATAGAGGGAACTATAAAATAGTTTTAGTCATGATCGTACCAGAGGGGCAGGAAAATCGATTCCTCCTCTGCTTATCCAAGTACCGCACCCTCGAGTTATTATTACCATCTTGAACTCCAGTAAGGGGTAGGATATTATAGAGCATCTTAACAGAAACGTCTAGAGCATCTAGACCGCTATCAGACCCTACGGAGAACCCTTTGGTTGTGATATTAAAGTCCAGAATTCAAAGAGTGATAAATCAACCCAACTGCGTGACTGGGCCACAATGGCTGGGGCTTCAAGTGGCTTAGCATCCCCCAAAACACACGTGGCTGCGGCTCATGCGAGTCGTATGATTCCAAGGGGTTGATCAGGATTCCGCAAACATCAAAGGTATGATACGGTAGCACCCTAGAATGTTAATTATAACTTATCGATGATGAAGAACTCGAATGGATATTCATGACGCGGTATATAGCGCGATTTCTGCGTGACGCCATGGGTACTATGTGATGTTATGCCACTACATTGGCAAGATCCCATTTGAGCTTCTTTTTCCCTCCGGTGTGATTTTATGCAGTGTGCGTCAAACCATGTCCTTGAGCTGACCACAAGCCTCACGATCTGATTTCGGTACAACACCAGTGGTGGGAATCGAGATACCACCCAAAGCCTTTGAACGGAGATGCGAGCACCAGTGTTCTGCAGTAGATACCGACAGGCAGATGAGCCCTACCGTTATGCAAACTGTGACAGTGTCAGTGATAGGGCGTCTTGGTCAAAATTTAACCATATGCTCTTCTTGAAAGGGTACGACTGCCCTTCAGTTGGTTCGGGACTTCCACTTTTGAGGGCCTCTGGCGGCAAATCTTGCTTCTTGTCGGTCAGCATAACCTCATTTCGCCTACCGTAAAATCTCTTGAAATTCACTATCTCCGCTCTGACGAAGCGCTAGCTTGGGAAGGAATAGTGGCTACTAAATGCGTTATCGTGAGATCTGCCAAATCTCGTTAACTGGTGCAAGACTGTGCTTAACCTCACAGGCTATACTGTACAAGGCTTAATCACGGAGATTGGGAGTGGCCGGAGATAGTGGATTTCAAGAGATTTTACGGTATTATGCTACTCGGTTACCGTACTTAATACGTGCCACTTGTATGTATCTATAAGGATACGGAACCGCGGTCAAGAAATGGCTACACCCAGTAAAACCGGAGAGGTGGTTTGAGTATGCTGCAGCGCTTTTCCAGAAAAGAGACCGAGGACCGGTTCAGCCCCAAATACTTGTACCTTCGGTAACAGATGGCGGATGTAGACGAAAACGGACCTTTGTGGAATCAAATTATCAGATTGATCCCAAAACTTGCTTTGTGAGTTAAGCCTTATACAAGTACTGTGGGACTTATTGTGCTGAAGATCAGAAAAATCAGAGACCTGGATTGTAATCTGGGTCTGCCCCGTGTTTGTGTTCCTAAAGTTTCACCCATAAAATGCATCGGATCTAGAGAGCGGAGAACTAGAATTCCCTCCAACTCAATTTCCTGAAGATCAATCTCTGCTAGGAGGTGATAGAAAGGGGATTAAGGATACTCCCTTTTGGGATCAAACATCTATTTCCAGGGCCAGGTGCCGCTCCCGTGAGCAGTGCCACATCAAGTCAAATCATGCAATTCTGAAAGAGTTCTGGCTCTCTAGTCAGATCTGAATGTGAGTCTGGAAATCGATAACCTTGGATCAAACATATCCATCAATTTTTAATAACGGGATATCGGTCCGTAGATAAGTTGCTCTGCCAGCGAGAAGGATAAGGTAGAGATTTGTGCACGCTAAGATTTCCGAGCTATTACTTCGAAGTTCGAAGCACTCCAGTCTCTCAAAGCATTCAATTTCGCTTTGCTGTTGTGTTTCCATGAAGACACGATTAAACTCGGGGTTTATTATATTCAAGGCAACTAGACTCGAAAAACTCTGGAAATTGTTGATAGTGATCAATATCAGCTGCCCCCTATATCTACCAAAAACTATTGCCAAAATCTTTTATGATTTCTGGGAAATTATCTCCGGAATCCTCCCTAAATGAAGTAGATCATTGCCAATGGAACATCTAAAGAATCAAAGAATGGCCCGGGGCTTTACCTTGAAAACTGTTTGTTCCACTAACTATTAAACCAGCGTCAGCCACCAGGTACAGACTTATAAGCGTGGAAAATCCGCAAACCCTGGAGATAGTCCAGCTTAATTAGTGTCGGCTGACAGGAGGCACAAACTAGGGTACTGCTTACTCTACTAGAGTATTATAGTATAAGTTAGTCTACAACTGCACACGGGAATCTAGGGTAGATCTTCCGGACTGCGTGAGAGGGAATAGACAAACAGCAGGAATAGTAGAAGCAATGCTAGCCCTAGACAATTGTAAAATAGATTTCAAGACCGAGGCGCGGATGTACGGTTTTGAAATGATGTTGCAGTAATTTCCAAATCTTGCAAATATCGTATGCCACCTACTGAAAGAACCTCGATCAATGTTAACACCCATAATTAGAATTTTCGAAATTCCAGTAAACTGATAGGATCGAACTCTGCACTCTGAAAATTAGGTGATTGGTTTTTTCATCCATCAGTACTAGCATCTGCTCTGGTGATATTAAGAGCGATCAATAGGTCAGGTTTGCTTCTTTCAAAGTTTGATGATAATCACGGTTACCCAGGAGCATAAAGTTCTATAAACACCAGTATCATAAGCAAGCAACTCCTATAGGTAGTAATGCATCATATAAAAAACTGATTTAAACATGCTAGCAGTATTGAAAAGGTTAGATGAATAAATGAAATAATATAGGCAGATATAACATAGTGTTAGATTACCTACCTTGAAGAAGACTAACCTCTAACCCCCGTGAGTTGTGTGTGATACTGTAGCCCCGGGTACCAAATATTTAGTGTAAAGGGAAAGCACCCGGCACCTTCTCCCAATAGAAAGATTCAATATTCAGGCTATACGCTGGGTCAAACAAGAGCCTGGTTGACTTTATTACATTGCCAAGGGAATGGCAGGATATTATAGCGCTGACCTATGGTACCAGTATCGCTATACTGGGGTACCTGTATTCATGCGTTCGAGTATAATACGGCACTCTTGCCTAGTATCATACCAGTACAGTTCTTGTAAAACTAGTCCAGGGCCAGCCGACCGGCCAACTATCACCTGGACACACAAGTATTTTTTCTGAGAGTGAAATACTGTATTGCTTGCGAAGGAAAAGGGGGGCCGTTAGTTTTTCATTGAAAGATATAATAAGGGGAAACGGTGCTATGGATGAAGGAGGTGTTTTGCAGTATATATTGTAAGTCTTAGATCTACGCTTGAATAAGGACGACATGGTCACGGATGCCGTACTGTACGAGGCTAGGGACAGAAATCGCCGGTAGTGTAAGCTTACCACACCAAAAGCAGCTGACTTCAAGTAGTTGAATTTCCTCCCTAAGTTACCCAAAGCATACAAAAATACTAGTACAAGCTTCAGAAATATGCCGACTTTTCATACACAAAAGCTTAGGGCTAGCAGAGATAGATTTCTGTTTTGGCAGCTAGAATTATTCGATCGGAGTTGAAAAATGGCCAAAAAAGCACAGTTTCCCACACAAAAAACACCAAGACCCAATTTTACTTTTACTCTTTGATCAATAGACATCCCAAAAAATGAGATATTCACTTGTGATGGCCTGGAAGAGAAATTCCAAGGAATTCTCTTGGATATGCAGTAAAAGTTGGGTTTTATTGAGTGAATAGAGGTGGTGTTATAATGTTGTGAACATGGCTACTTTGGGTGTAAAACGCACTTCTACCGATGATTTCGGTCCCTAGCCTCGTATCATACCAAGCCTGATACTTATTCTTGGCGTTTGTTAGTGAGGCACAAAGCTTGTCCCCCAATAACTCGGCGGGTCGGGTGTTTAGTCTTACCGGTTCGATAATTTACGGGTCAATAAATCATCCGGAAAAGGGATCTCCTTCTCATCCAATTCTTTTCCTCAGGACAACATAATACTTGTATGCAAAAGGTGTCCCTTTAAACTTGATTCTAGCCTTTGATCATTTGAGATCCTTAACTTACACAAAATGATGCACCTGCTTATCCGAGATGTGGCGAGACCGAGGCTGGGTGTGATGCCGAATCATCTGCCATTTAAAACCGTCACTAGATGCTTTGTTTGCCCAGCATCGCATCATACTTACAACTTCCTCCAATCCCAACACCGCCCGAACCTTTCAATTACCACAAACATCTCTCAAGACGTCAAAAAAACAAGCTACCGATCCAGTTTCGGTAGAGCGATATATAACTCTGCGACACAATCAAAAAATATGGCCACCACTAATACCTCCAATGATAAGGCTGCAAAGCCAAAGGTCACACTGTTCTGGTTCGTACCCAACTTTCCCCTCTTCCAACCACTTACCCAAGGCCACCCCTTGACAAATTCATCAGGCTCAACCAATCCCGCGCCCAACGTATTGTATGGCTTCTCGAAGAGCTCGGCCTAGACTACGATATCGAGGTTTACAGACGTATGGAGAGGATAGCTCCGCCAAAGGCTAAAGAAATCCATCCACTCGGAAAATTCCCGATCGTAAAGGTTAATGACAATCTGCTTGCCGAGTCTGGATTTATTACCGAGTACTTGGTCGACAACTATGGTGAATGGTTGAAGCCCAAAGACCATGCTTCCTTGATGAGATACAAGTTTGTTGTCTCCCTCCTACTCTCCCCCACGCTCTTCAGCTGTTGGAGTTTTCTAAATAAGACATGCAGATACTTTCTTCATTATGTAGAGGGCTCTTTTATGCCTCCCCTGATCGTTGGTATTGTAATGCAGGGTGTCAAGAATGCACCCGTCCCGTTCTTCTTGAAGCCACTTGTCAATATGATATACTCCGGCGTTGAGACAAAATATCTGTTGCCAAATTATAAGACCCATTTTGATTTCCTTGAGTCTGAAATCTCCCAGCGTCCATGGATTGCTGGGGAGGAGTTTACTGGCGCAGATATCCTATTATCCTTCCCACTCACTGCGATGAAAGGGAAATCGATATTCACCCAGGAGAATTATCCAAAACTTTGGACATACACAGAAAAGCTCACTGAGAGGGAAGCGTATAAGAAGGCAACAAAAAAGGTATGATTTGAAACAAGTCCTGGGTTCCCTAGACTTTTCGATACTGTGGGGGTTATATGACTAACCCACTCTGGACAGACCGAAGCGATGGAGGGAGACAAGGTTTATTAGATGAATATTGGCACTGTATGATACCAGGAAGGCGACTTGGATTTACCGGTATTTCTCTTTAATGTATTGGAACATAATATATCAAGCATGTAGTTGTTGGTTTTGGGGGTCTTGACCGCTGTACCGTTGTTTCGTAACCTTTACGCTCGTATGAATCCCAGCCAATATGATGGCTCGGTAGACGCCCGGGCCAGTCACCTGAACACGCCTTAATGACCTAACGCCGTGAGAAATTTCCTAGCAGTAAAATTTCCCGAGAGACCTTTGCTATCCATTGATAAGAGTTGGATTCCGTGTTGCCTCTCCTCTCCGGCAAAAATTAACCCAATGAACGCCTTTTTTCTCGCTTATGAAAGGTCTTCGACGCAGTTACCGCATTCCGCAGAAAGCAACAAAGTTGGGAGTGGCGGTCATGCGAGCGGGAGACTACCGGTATAACAGAAGAGGATCAAAATCCAACTCTCCAAGCCTCAATTTCAAAGCGAATAGCAACACAACGAAGAAAGGAAAGTCCCGCATGCGACCCGTGCGCAATAAGTGCCGAAACGAGTGATTCATTGTGAGCACCTCGGAGGATGCAACACAACTCATGACGTGATAGCCTTGAAATCGCTAATCTCAGGCGTACTCGAGTACTCTTTCTACCGGTAGTCTATAAACTTTTGCCTTACTGCCGTACCAAATCGATAGACTTCTCGGATATGGAGGCTAGTAACGGGACGCGCAGGGGTTTTAGAGCCAAGGATTGAATATTGGCAGAAGTAAGAATGATTTGGTTTGGTGGGGTGTGATGCTGAGTAGAGTGAGAAGTTTCGATAATAGCTTGAACCCCCCTGTCAGTCTCATCACTAAACTTTCATATCCGAGTGCTGTAGTCATGCACAAGGCACTGTACTGTGGCCAACAGTATCCGGTATGCCTACAAAAGCCCTCTTTCTCACTACAGAATTTATCCATGCTGTTTTGAATGAAATCCCACCGGACGGGGAGTGTGGCGGGATATCTAATTGGTCAATTGAATATCTACCAGTCAGAGTTCGGGCCACATGATGTCTCGTTATCCTTCCCGGTACCTAATAATCTTATCAAAACATCGATGTTGGTGAGGCGTCATACGCTAGAACTTCCCAGCCGCTCGAGGTTGGGTGGAAGTTGGGTAGTGAAGATTATACTAGTACTGTGTGCATGTGTTATGTGTGGGATTGTGTGTTTATACCGTACCATAGCTCTTCTGGAAAAGAATATAAAAATCCAAGCTCAAGTCCCCCAATTCTGGACTTTTCTTCAGCAAGCTCAGTTTCCTCCAGCCAGCTCTAGCTCTTCAGATCAACAAGCTAATTTTCCTCACGCTAATTACACACTTTCTCAAAAGCACCCTCTTCACTCCCCAAAAAAAAAAAAAAAACACCCTTCCCCCCCAAAAATGAATCCTCAGGTCATCCTCGTCACTGGTGCGAATAGGGGTATCGGTTACGGAATTGTTCGCAGCCTGCTCACTACTGCCCCTTCCCATTCCATCGTTTACTTGACCTCCCGTGATGTTTCTCGCGGACAGAAGGCTGTCACAGAGCTTTCTACCATTGGAGGGCGTTCTTCGAATCTGGTTTATCACCAATTGGACATCACCGATGAGCAGAGTATCGACACTTTGGTTAACAAGATCAGAAATGCCCATGGGAGACTCGATGTGCTCATTAACAATGCTTCGATCGCTGGGTCTAACAATGAATTGATGGTTGATGTCAATTATTATGGAACCTTGATGGTATACTCTTCCCCTCCATTCCATAAGCCTTCTCTAGGCGTGAGAAAAACGGAAGAAAAAAAAGAAGAAGGAAAACGAAGCTGAGTGAGAAACCAACAAATTCAGGTGTGCAAGAAATTCCTCCCAATCATCGAGAAAGAGCATGGACGCATTGTCACCATCGGTTCTGCAATCGGCCATCTCGCTGCATTCGAAAGTGAGGAGATAAGGAACCAACTCGGCAACCCAGAACTCACACTCGAGGAGCTGAGTGCCCTGATGGACAAGTACAAGGTTTGTTATTCCCGTCCCTCCCCCTTCTGTCTGTCTTCCTTCACATTTTTGCATGTTGGTTAGTTGGTGTTGTTGTCTCAGTGACTGATTGTGATCCCAACCAGGCCGACTGCAAGGCCGGTAAGGCGAGTGAGAATGGGTGGCCCATGGCATATGCTGTTACCAAAGCCGCGGAGACGGCACTTTCTGGAATATTGGCTAGGAAGTATCCCAGCTTGCTCGTGAACGTTTGCTGCCCTGGATGGTATGTTATCTTCCCCCACCTCACTCCACTCCAACCACTGCTTCTTCCCTTGTCAGAACATAGCTAACAACTCTTCTTCTCTAGGGTTAATACCGAAATGGGTGCCTCCATGGGAGGTAAGCCACCCAAGACCATTGGTAAGTTTTTTTTTTTTTTTCATCCCATTCATCCATCCAAACTCTTATGCCGTCCCAACATGCATAATAAATACTAACATGATAACAAGACGAGGGCGCAAGAATCCCCGTTAGGCTTGCCATCAACGACCTTGGTGGTGTTTCTGGAGGATTCTGGGAAAACCCTAGCGTCATGGACACCGGCGTTGGTAGTATCTCAGTCTGGTAAAACACCATCACCACCACTACCACTACCTCTGACTCGGCTTGGTGATAATAAAAAAAAAAAAAAACGCTCCTTGGAACACTAGATTGTGTGTTCACCATCATGTACAATAGCTTTTTTGATATTCTTTCTTTCATTTCACGCGCCGTGAGCTTTTTGGAGTCGGGGGAGCTTTCTTTCCTTTTTTTTTTTTTTTTTAATTTCAATTTTAGCCTTTTTCCTTCTCCTCTTTCTCTCTCTCCCTCTCCCTCTCTCTCCCACAGGGAGGGAGAGAGGAAGGAGGAAAGGACTGAAACAAAAAAAACCTCCTTCCCTTTCCATCCATCCATACTTTGTGATATAGCTATTATAACCCGATAGCAAATATCCCCTCATCCTCCCCCTTCTTCTCCTTCTCCCGCCACATGCATGCATGCATGCCCACATCACGAATTCATTCAGAAATTAGAGCACTGCAAAAATGCATTTCCAGTAGCGCCATAGTGCGTGATCCCATCTATAGGTGTCACAAAAAAAAAAAATCAGAATCCAACCTACTACGGTACCGGTATTTCATTCCAACAAGGCGAAAAAAAAAATCCCAAAGTGCAGAAGGGAGGGAGGGAAGAAAAGAAAAAAAAAATGAAATGAATGAAAGAAAGAAACTCACCACAAAAAGCCGCATTCGTACCATCCCAACTCCCGATAACAACCCTATCGGCACCCGGGGAACCACCGGTATACACGTACGCTCTGAAAATCGGAAACTCGTAGTACGGGGCTCTGCAACCGGAATTGAAGGCGAAGTCTTCGAGGTTGTTGTACTGGTGCGGGTAGTCGTTCGAGCCAACTTGCGTACCGGCGTTCAGGTGGTCCAGCGCTGCGTTAGCGGCTGCGGAGACTTGTGCTGAGGTGAAGGTGTGGCCTGGATGTTGTTAGTTTTTATTATTTTTTATTTTATTTTTTATGGAAATAAGTTATGTATGATATTATGTGTGTTGTTGGGTGTGGGTCGGATGGTATCATAGTAAGTTAGTCAGTTAGTGGTGATGGGGGTTGTTGTTATTTGTTGTTGTCGTTGTTGTTGTTGTTGGAGTGAAGTGAGTGAGTGAGTGAGTGAGCACGGGACGGATGGAGGCACGGGTTGAGGAAATGTCTTTGTTGGAAAAAGTAAGATACACGAGTATGTATCATACGCACCGTTACAGTCAACACCTGTGATCTTGGATACAGCAGCAAGAGTCGGGGTGATTATCGCGGTTATTAGGAGGAGGAACTTCATTTTTGGAAAAAAAAAAAAAAAAAAAAGTTAAGTATGATACACGATAACCGTACTCTTACTTGTACTGTTCGCTAGCGACTCGAAAAGAAACGACCCTGACCTCTCGAGCAAAAAAAAAGGCATGTTCTGGTCTTTTTATAACTATTCCATTCCTCCTTCCACACCCCTCCTCCCCTCTCCTCCTTGGATTAACATTGGGTATGATATCTACCTTGAGCTGTCTCATTTCCGCTCCGTCGCATCAAGTCCTTCCCTTCATTCGCCCCGGTTCCCTCCCAGCTCCCTCAGCTGAGCTGCTGTAGCATGTGGAACTTCCGTAATATCTTCAACCGTAGCGCATGATCCACAGAAAGACCCAACGAATCCGTTCCCATCTTTCGAAGCACTCGTTTTGGAAGCCGTAGTCTACTGGCTCTAGTAAACGGAGGAGATAATACGAATCAGGAAGCTGAATATTCCCCTCCCTTCCTTACCAGGCACAAGGCAAGGAAAATGAGAGGGGGGATTGATACAATATGATAGAACTCCGGTTAACTTACCGTTCATCTTTTGCTTTTTCTTTAAGCTCTTATTTTTGGTTGTCGATCAGCTCTTTTATATTTGAAGGATGTCGCTTGTGATGAAGGGATAGATGAAGGGACGGGATGGGAGCGGGGGGAATGTTTGTCGCGTGGGTTAAGTTAGACTACCGGTAAGTTACTGGTTATTGGATTTTTATTTTTTTATTAATGTAACGTGGCGTCGAATCATATTGGAGGAAAGGGAGTGAACAGTTGCTTTGTCACAAAGCACGGGACGGGATTGTTTGGCGAGGTTCTAAGTACTCTAGTAATATTGTACGGGGGTAATTGGGTTTTTGGGCTAGCGTGGTGGGAATTTGGTAGAGCCTTGGGGGTGATCTATTTGCGCTACTGTACGAGTAGCAGAACTTTCACTTTGACTACACTATTATAGTCAAATGAAAAAGTTGTTGAAATAGTACTGTATCGGAATAGTAAGTCCGGAAATGATAATAAGGTCTACTGTAACCCGGAAAAGAGCCCGCTCCCGCCCGACACCGTTACTTGTACTTCCTCTAAGTCTAATAATATTATCATCAAATCTCTCGCACTCGAGTTCCAAAACAGCTGTAGCGCTTGTTATCTGGGGGGGGTTGTTCTGGCTATCTTCTATCCGTTGCGAGCCCAGTTCTCCCTATAGACAACGCCTGATTCAGAGCGTTAGGAATTGGGACCAGAGGCTGGGTATATACGCCCAAGACGCGCTCACATCAGCTTTTCTCAATCCCAGCTGTAATCTTAATTTCACGTAATAGTAGTCTTTAATCTTGTTACGGTAACCACCAGCTGAAGCTTAGTTAGGAAACATTCTCATTGTGTTTTTTTTAAAAAGGCCTGTGAATCAGAGGACGAATTACTTGGAAGACTGGGATCATTTTGGGGAAAGAATGTACTTAAAAGTATTGAAAAGGCATGTATCTATTCTAAAAGGAAAAAAAGTACTTGACACGGAGAGCTTAACTCCATGGAGAGGGTCAAGGGAAGGGATACCAGCTATGTTTGAACGACCGGCTACCTCTGAGTAATAGCTGGTTCTAGGAATATTAGACGAGTTAGCTAGCAAATGATTTTCGAGCAATGACAACGCTAAACAAAAGTTCAGGAATGTGAACAAACACCCTCTTCTGATTATATTCTCTTCAACAGAGGGTATTAACTTAGAGAAGCCTGGCTCTACCTATTTAACTGCGATTTTGCATGAAAAACTTTCGAGATAAATGGTAAGTTACCAGCCTCCGAGCTCCTTATCCAAAAGAGGTTCTTGAATAGATAACAGCAGTTATTATCTACTTTGGCTCTAGTTATCATTGGCTCCTGCGCAAATAACACTGTTTTACATACCACTTTTCCTAAGCCACTTTCCTTTTGATGGATCAAAAGTTTTGGGCGAAAATGGTGGTTTAAGTGCAGGGGTCTACCGGTATTATTTCAACCTTCTCCGCATCCTTCTAGACGCCATCGGCCCGCCTTTAGCGCTTACACCCTGGCAAGATCGTGGCCTCCAATCACGCAAAAAAGCGCCACGATGTGAGCCCCATCGTTTGGTGAGCGAGCTAACACAGCTAATTGGTATCCAAAGTGCCAGCACATGTGTGTTCTGAAATACTGTTGACTGCTTTTGTTTGGCAATTACTATCATACGGAGTGACGTGAAGTATCTGGATGGTATGCCATTTTCAGAGTCTCGAGTACTCGTATTAGGTGGGCGGCATACCGCGTTCTCCATCTCTAGCCCGATTTACAACCAAGACCAGATGAGATTCTGCTCAGTACCGTTTGAGATAGATGCGTCACAATTCCCCATACTTGCTAGACATTAGGATTCTAAGGGCTCAATCTTTGCAGAGCCGGGCATATCCCTTAGTCTGTCGGGTGCTGCGCCCAAGAGATCTGGTTAAGAAAATAACGAGATCTGGAAAGTATCCTTCCTCAACTGGAGATAAATTACTAGAGTTTCAAACTGAGACCTTAATCCACCGATTTCTTGGGCGCTCTGACAGACTAAGGGACAGTATCTCAACATAGGATATGTTTTCTAGTGCTATGTTTCTAACTAAAGCCAGAATCCTAATTGATAATTGCCCAATCCCTCTCACCACATTATCATGAAATACTACTTGTATATCGACCATCAAATCAAACCAGCACAATGACTTGCCAAAAAAAAAAAAAAAAAAGAAAGAAAGAAAAAGCTTCGCTATGATACAATTTACCGATACAGGTAAAAGTTAACGAAAGATCCTAATTGGAACTACGAGTACAATCCTAGTAGCATGACTAAAGCGGAAGGTCTCGTAAGGAGTTCCTACCTTCGCTATCATCCGATCAATCTTATCGGAGTTTCTCCGCAAAATGAATACTCTGATAAGAGATGTGGGCTGAAGTTAAGGCTAAAAGGGAAATATTATCATTGTCGGATTTCCAACTTCCGAGTGATCACCGAGAACTCCAAGTGGACTTTGGGATGAAGCGGCCAGCCCCGCGGAAAAGGGTTTTGCCAAGGGGGGAGAGGTTCGCAAGAGCTTTGTATAAAGGAAGCTTTTGTTAGAAGGTTTAAGGGAGATATCCCTAGGAATACTAGCCAAACTGACTTAGCTATTTATGTGGACGTTTTTGCATTCGCGCACAGTATCTGTTTGTTGCTTGGGTTCTCGTGGAATTAGATTACTTATTGAATGAGAATATTCGATTCTGCGACCTTCCCATGTCCCACTTGATACCGCAACTTACTGCAATGTGTGGAGTGTTAAACGTAGAGCACGTGTTCTTCTTATCCATGGATTAACTTAGTAATCCTCCACCTGGTTGTTGAGAGCCTCTCACTTTCTATTGGTATGCTAAGGTATTATTTACTAACGATGAGGTGGTAACGTACCTGAGGGCATACCGAAAAATACGGCACAACGAAAAACGATAGGCGGTGGAAGTCTTGCTCTTCACCAAATTTTTCGTTGCGCCGTATTTTTCGGTATGCCCTCAGATACGTTATAAGTCGAGTCACCTCCCTCGAACTGAAAGAGACAGCTATCTTAGTGATGTTAGGTATATATAAAATTTCCTGGATATCACTCAAGCTCTAAGAGGGCAGAGGTGGAAAGCGGAGAGCTCCCTTTGGTGTCTGCCCCTTCGATTGATGGGTTGATTGATGGGTTAGGGGTGCAACACACCCAGGCAAGTTAGGGTCATAGTACTATACTCTACTCGTAGATGAGCTAAGATGACTTCCCGTTGGCGCAAGTTGTCAATTTTCCAAATTTGGGTCATCTACAACACCGCAAGCTAGCAAAAATTTGAAAATTTATTGTGAATGTCTAAAGGATGCCATCCTGTATGATATCGGTACATCGCCTTTACTTTTAGAAGATTACTGTAGTGCTGAAGCCCAGCCAATGCTCTTGGTTGAGATCACCCACGCCCAACAGTACGATATGGTACTTGCCTGCTAAAGACACGCTATTAGAGGAGTGGACCGGGTTTTCTCCCCAAGTCGCCTATCGGAAGGTTCAAAAACCTAAATTTATCACTTTGTTGAAAAATTCAAATATTTGAATTTCCTTTTTTTTTCCTCTCCTCCCAAGATGAGGCTCGGGTCACATGACGAAAGTTTACTAAGCAGTGCAGGATTTTATCAAACCTTTTGGAGTCCCTTCCCCACCAGATTCAACACACCCCACCACAGATGTCGCTCTACCTCGAGAGCTCAAAAATTATCGCCCGCGCCAATTACGGCGGCCTGCGTGCAGCTGTATATTCCGACAAATCAATAAAATCGAAACCGGAGCAGTTATACGCATTGTGTGTCGAGACGCTCAAACATCAGGAAATCCTCAACGAAGTTATCGAAAAATCACAGATACTACAGGTCGAGAAGAAGGTGAACCCACCCCTAGAAGGGGCGAAATTTTCATCCCAGGTCCTTATTTTCCTTCTAATTTGAAATTGGCTTTGACCTAAGCCATTGTGAATTTTGCTAATATTTCCATGAACCCAATCTAGCTCACGCATCCATTAGCATTGGTACTCCTACACGACTTTCTTATTTCAAAGAACGGAATTGCTACCTCCAATGGCCCGCTAAAATCCTCGATATTGAGAAATCGAGCTCGTTTGTCAGCTGAATTTACCCGCGCAAGACTCAAGCGAGGATTTTCTACTAAAGCAGCGCTTCTCCAAAAAACCCAAAAGCAGGCACCGCGATTTCCACGATGGGTTCGAATAAACAATCTAAAAGCCGATTATGATCTACTCATGAACAAGGGAGTATTTTCCGAATTTACACCTATTGACGATCTCTCGAAGCTCTATCCGAAACGCGATTGTTTACCAAACAAAGTCTACGTGGATCCTTACGTCAATGACCTACTGGCGTTTGCCCCTGCTGCCCCCTTGTTAAAGCATCCACTCAATAGAACCGGTGCTATTGTATTCCAGGATAGAGCCTCCTGTGTCCCAGCACAATTACTGGACCCTCCCCGTGATGCATATGTTGTCGATGCTACAGCAGCCCCAGGAAATAAAACCACGCACCTTGCCTCCCTGCTAGGACCTGATTCCAAGGGAAAGATTTTTGCTTTCGAGAGGGACTATCGAAGAGCATTTACTTTGAAGGAAACAGTTGAGATGGCGGGGGCACAGGATCTGGTCGAGATTAGACCGTCACAGGACTTTCTCAAGAGTGCGCCGTGGAACCCCTCTGAGCAGAATGCGCTTAATAAAGTCACACATATTCTCTTGGATCCAAGTTGTAGCGGAAGTGGTATTGTGGAGAGGGATGAATATAAATATATACCCAAGAACGAGCCAGAATCTAGGGGGCCAAGAAATATAGACGGAACATTGGTTAAGGGACCAAATACATCACCAAGCGCGGCAGAGTATGAGGATTCAAGAACATGGCGCCAAGGGAGCTCAGAGAAAGATCGACTATTCGCTTTGGCCGACTTTCAGGTTCGGGTGATTGAGCACGCTATGCGGTTCCCCAATGCAACACGGATAACATATAGCACCTGCTCTGTTTACGCAGAGGAGAATGAACGAGTTGTCATGGCGGCACTAAATACATCCGTTGCAAGGCACAGAGGGTGGGTGACAGAGCCTCGGCATCTAAACAGAATGAAGAATTGGCCTAGGAGAGGAATTGTGGAGGAATGTGAGGGGAATCGACAAGTGGCGGACTCATGTATCAGGTTTAACCCATGGGTTGACGGAGGTATTGGTTTCTTCGTTGTAGTTTTTATCAGAAACGAGCAAGAACGAGCGCGCCTGCCTGTAGCTCCGGCCATCAAATGGGATTCGTCGAGGAAAATAAGACAGGAACGTGCAGCAACTGAGGGATGGTCGGGAGAAGAGGAGGAATGGAAGGGCATCAGTGATAGTGACCTACCGACAGAGCCAAGCCCCCGTAGGTCAAGCTCAACACCCATCCGGTACTACACCTCAAATTCAGGCCCTGAGGTAGTCGAGCCCCCAAGTCCGGTGAGCGGGCTGGCTCGTAAGATATTCGCCCCAGGCGGTAACGAATCCGACGCCGACTCGAGATCCGGCTACGACCCTAACTTTTCGAATGGACCGAAAATCATACGTGGTGGGCAAAAACCGAAGAAGAAGACCGGACGCGAGAAGCAGCGCGAGAAGCAGCAAGCGCGCGAGAAGGAACTTGCTCTCATTCGACCGATCAAGATGCGTGAACGGCAGGTTCGCCTGGGGCGGGCCGGGGAGGGGGCAGAGGAGGAGGACGATATCTATGGCTCGTGGGCAGAGGTCTTTGAGGACGACTTTGAGTACGTATCGAAAAAGGCCAAATCTATCGCGAAGCGGAATGCAAGTGTAGGAAATTTGGACAGGCTAAAGGATGTTGGGATGCCTTTGGAGGATTTTGACAAGAGGGATTTCTCACAACTACAAATCGGACCTAAGGATGAGTAGAGAGGAGCTGTGGATGATTCATGTTGTATATATTAAATTGTGATTGCAATTGTTTGTATTTAGCTTGATTTGTTTGTGGGGCGGCTTGGTGAAAACGGAGACCCTAAGAGGTGATGGAGGGGCGGCAGTTTTTGTGAGTTGGGAGATTGTATTATATCATGCTCGTTGCGGTGGTGTTTCTGGCAGACATATATATAATTCACTCCAGTCCTTTTTTTCGGCTCTCTTGCAATTTTATTTAGCCAATTAACAGTAATAATAAGGGTATTTACTTATTTCGAATCACTTTAAATGACACTTAGGATCTATCTGAATACGAGAGACCGTAGTCGTTATCTGTTGACTGTTATAAAATTTGTTGCAACTCAATAATTCCCTACCACTAGGCACAGAACCCCTAGCCACAGACTTGACGATATTCACGAGAGTATCAGCGAGTGATACACTACCGGTATTACGGCGGGTCAACCGTCGGTAGGGTGCAGTTTTTCATTTTGCAGCAGCGCAAGCACTTCAAGAATCTGCTACGGCCGGGTAACCTTTTTTTTTTTTTTTTTGCTGCGATGAAGAAATCATGCTGTAAAATAACTAATAAAAGAAGATTTTGCATTTGCTATAGGCTTAGTCAAATGACTCTGCAGTTCTTGTCTGAAAAAAAGGGCCAGCAAAAAAGAGGTTGTTTTCTAGGAAAGTTAAACAACCAGAAATCACAGCTTCTTACTCATATTGCATCCCAGAGTGGATGGTCCCACAAGGATTTCCATTGTATTTGTCCTGAATTGCTCTTGATGTCCTGAGTCTTCTCGTACAATTGATTATGTGTTTTCTTGCTGATCTTTGTGTCCCCTTTTATCATTATTTAGGATGCCCAGAATGCTGTTGATAAGGTAAGTCCAGGTCCTCTTGATATATAGATAGGCTATCACTCTCATGTTTCTCATGATCTCTATACCAAATAAGTTATTACTGAATCATGACGACCTTCCTCCCACTTATGCTATTATGCATTACTAAAAACATAAATCCATGTCCCTTAGAATTGTTTAATTTTCTCAACTGTTGGCATATCGCCTCACATGTAGTTGTGAACTTAGCAATGAAATGTGACTTTTAACTTCTTAACTTTCCTGAGAGGTTCCAGGAGTGCTATCTACAAAAATAAAATAAAATACAGATATAAGATAGGAATGAATGTGAGCTATGACCTAAAATTTCTCAGGGGTCCAAGCAAATACCGTAAAAACTGTAATAAACAATTAGTGTGCTATGTCATTGGAGTTGCCCCCTCTGGTAAGGCCTAGTACTTTTTTGTTTTTTTATCTCTCAGAGGGGCTGAGCAGCTCTTTTATTTTGCAGTGTTTTTCGCTCCTTTTCCAAAGTAGGGAATTCTCGACTACATAGCACAAGTATAAATAAGAACCCCTCCCTCCAAGAAGACAAGAATCCTCAGACTCCTTTACATCCTCTTCCTCCATTTTTGAAAAGGATACACTATAGTCTGAAAAATTTCCTCCTTTCTCTCAACCCAAACAAACCCTAGGCATGGAGGCAAACCAACCCCGATAAAATGGCACCCTTGCCAACACACCAACACATCCGATACAGTAAGAGCTTTCTTACCCAACAACACCAGCCCTCTGTACCAACCCCCAGAAACAACACGTCAAGAGAAACAACTCCGACAAACAAACACCATCACATCCCGCACAGGGGCTTTGCCCCCCTTTCTTGGTGTTTTTCCCCCCTTTCCACAGTCCAGGGTTGGGAATTTTCGACCACACAGCACAAGTATAAATAAGAACCCCTCCCTCCAAGAAGACAAGAATCCTCGGACTCCTTTACATCCTCTTCCTCCCTTTTTGAAAAGGATACACTATAGTCCGAAAAATTTCCTCCTTTCTCTCAACCCAAACATGTCCCTACCCCTCAACCAGGATACCCTCAATGTTATGGCCCACCGGACCACCCTCCCTCCCTCCCCGCTAGGGGGACCCAGGAGCCCCACGAAGAGCCCAAGACCCTACTCACCATCCCTCCTCCCACCAGGATCCCCCCAAGGGGTCCCACTACAAAACCTCCTCCTGATGTTCTCTAGAATTGAACACACCGCCAACTGCTCCAACAAGGCAGTAAATGTAGGAAACAGGATAGTAGCCCAAGGAAGTACCTTCCCCAATGTCCGCTGAGAACTAGGATGCAACAAGACCTGCTACGTTCAGCTAGCAAACATGGTACCAGCAACGGACGCAAACCCCAGAATCAGTGCCCCCCTCCCAGGCTTCCGCACCTCCCTCCAGAAGATCTTCGGGGATCAAACGGTCAATATGGCAGACCAAGAGGCCCTAGCCCAGCTAGCAGCACAAGCATCCTCATTTCGACCATCCCAAGAAAGCCCAATCACAGTATCCCAGATACCACCCTCCTCCCCCCTGGACACTCATATGGACTTAGTACCGTATGTACAAATCCGAGACTCCCAACCAATGGCAGACATAGCCATGACCCTAGGAAACGGCCAGAACTCGGACGGCACAGGCATAGGAGACAGCCAACATGCCCCCACCTCACAAGAACTACCGAGAAAGGTCCGCTTTTCCTCCCCCATCGCAAGCTTCGCAAAAGCACGAGAGATCCTGGCAACAGACTCCGGAAACTTCACCCTGGAACAAACAAAGGCAACCCCGATACCCAGAAGCAAAAAAGGAAAAGAAAAAGCAGTGGAAGGACCCAACAGCACCCTCGCACCACTCATCCTGACAGGAGATGATGGAGAGACTATCCTGGACCTAAGTACCCCCGAACTCATAAGAGAACACATGGGAAGCGGCACAGCCCTCACGACCAATGTAGCAGTAGCTATACTACTAACAACCCTGGAAGACTCGCTGATCCAAAAAATGAATGAAATGGAAAATAGGATAATGGCAGCGATACAAGAGAAAGGAACCAGGCAACCCACCAATAGAACATACATCCCGGCACAGCCCCGCCAAGCCCAAGCTGGTCCTGCCCCGGTGGCAGCACAGACAGTAAACCCGGAGAAAACCCTGAGGCCCCAGCAACAACAATAAACATGACAACAACAACAAGCCCAACAACAGGCTACAAACCAACACTCAGAGGCAAAAAAAGGGGGACCCCTGCCGGTACCAAGCAAAACAAGACCAAAAACATACCAAATCCCCCAGACCTACACAGCAATAGCCTCGGCAGGCATAGACATGGAAGGATACCAGATCGTTAAAAGAAAAGGAAAAGGAGCCCAGAACGCACCAGGAATAAAAATCGCCGAAAAAGCACCAACAGCCCCATCCACCCCACACGCCAGACAGAGACGCCTCCTGATCCGTTCGGTAGAAAGAGGCCAAAGGATAGGAGGAGGGGAAGAGCTAACACCGATGAAAATTAGAAACGCGGTCAACAACCTGTCAAGGGTCAAGTTCGCATACGCAGAATTCAACAGAAATGAGGACCTAGTCCTAACTACCCTCCAAGACCTCCCAGCAGAACCGGCCCTGAACGATGCCAAAGCCATAACCAAAGCCCTCAACGATGAAGGAATATTTGGATTCAGCATAACCACAGACGTAGCAACCACCAACATTGTTATCGATGGCGTACCCCTGGGAGAAGAAGACTGGAACCCGGAAGACTGGATAATAGGAGCGGCCAACTGGACAGACATGGAAAAGGAAATCTCAGACTACAACCCAGCCATCTGGATCATAGACAGACCCAAATGGATTAGGTCTCCGGCAGCCCTCAAAGCCGACAACAAGATGAAGTCCTCAGTAATCATAGTGGTGGAGCTCAATGACTGGGTCAAAGAGTCCCTAAAAAAGGCCAAGCCGGCTTTGGCAATACTAGGCCAAAGATGTACCTTCTGGAAATATATGAGATCGGACTCAGCAACATGCTGCAAAAGATGCCTACAACTGGGACACCACTCCATCCACTGTCGGCTCACACCCACATGCAAGTACTGCAATGAAGACCACCACACCAGAGACCACCACTGCACCATACCATACTGCATGATAGGGAAAGGAAGAACCTGCTCCCACACCATAAGAAAATGTGCCAACTGCGAAGAGACGTCACACTTCGCCGGGGACAGACACTGCCCAACCAGGACGAGGGCCTGGTCCCCAGCCGCGGAAATGAAGGGGCCAGAAACAAGAGAAGAAGAAATGACAGAAGAAGAAACAGGAGAAGGGTCAGAAACGGGGGCAGGCCAGCAAGCAATACCGGAAATCCGGCCCAACCAAAACCCCCATAACTAATTATGGCAACCATAGATATAATATATCACAATGTCGGCGGGTCCATGAACGTTGTCACAGAGTTACTCGAGGCCTCACAAAAACTCAAACCAAAAATAATAGCAATAGGGGAATGCCCCCTAGAAAATAATGACTGGATCCAGATCCAGGGATACACATGCTACACAAACACGACAGCGGCTAGGTACGGCTGCGTCACCTACATCAAGAATGAATACACCCACATATTTGTAGTGGAAAGAATAGAACAGCAATACACCTCACTATGGACAGCAGGCACTGAGATTACTTTCGCCTACCAAAGACCAAAAGCAGAAGACTTCGACAAATACGACGACTGGCACAAAGGACCACGAAATATTATCATAGGAGACCTCAACGCCATACACCCAGACTGGTCGGCAGGAACAATCAACAGAGCAGGAAAACAACTTAAGGAATGGACCAGAAGAAGAAACCTAACCGTGCACAACCCACACTCAGTCACACACCCCCCGGCAAGACCCGGAAATACAAGCACAACCATAGACCTAGTAATTGCAGAACGGAACACACTGATCAAAACGGAAAACCTAACAATAGCCTCCGGAGGACATAAAGCGATCGGCATCAGGTGTCCAGAGATTCGATAGAAGCACACAAAGGAAAGAACGCTGAGATACGACAAAGCAGCCTGGGATCGCATCAGGACAGACCTCTTAGGCATGGACCCCGCAATCGACTGTCCAAAAGAAGTACAAAAAGAACTCACCAGGATCATACTAAAACACACACCGGCATCAAAACCAGGGGGAAAGGCCTTCTGGAACAAAAAACTGGAAAAGGAGAGAAAGGAACTGCTGGCACTAGTACATTCTGAGACCGCCAGTGAGACAATAAAAACCAAGAGGAAAGCCTTCAAAAAAAGCATCGCACAAGCCAAACTCGAAGCCAACAGCAAAGCACTACAAGAGGAAACAGACCCGCAATGCTTCCAGAGTGTCAAGCCCAGGACAACCAAACACCCCATACCAGCCCTCAGAAAAGAAAACGGGAATGTAGCAGCAGAACACCAGCACATAGCCGAAGAGCTACAAAGAGCACTGTATGGAGGGGAACAAAGAAGGAGCCTACACCCGCTGACGGCAGAACCTGATAGGCTCAAGTTGGAACTACTGGATACGGCAATCAAAAGCTCACCGAACGGAGCCACCCCAGGACCAGACCACATCCCAACAAGACTGATCAAAGAATTTAGGAGGCTGAGAGCAAACCTCTTCGAAGCCACTATGAACAAAGCATGGAAACAAGGGATGCCAGACCAATGGAAAACCAGCAAAACCATCCTAATTCCCAAAGCAAAAAAAGCCACATACACTGTAGCCAAAAGCTGGAGGCCGATACAACTCCAATCTATCCTGGCCAAAATACTGGAAAGAGCAGCAGTATACCACATAGCGAAACTCGAACTCCTAGGGACAAACATGTATGGAGGACGGAAGAACCATGGCACAACAGATGCCATTCAAACCTTACAAAGCATCATTATAGAAACTAAACACAACGTGTGCCTCACAGCACTGGACATAGAAGGCGGCTTCGACCACCTTCAAATGGACAAAGTCTGCGAAACAATAGGAAACAGAAATGCACACTTAGGGCAGTGGGTAAGACACTGGGCAGCTAATAGAAACACGAGCTACAGGTTCAATGGAAAAAACTCGAGGCCATTTGCCACAGACAAAGGAACCCCGCAAGGCTCCACGCTATCGCCAATACTCTTTCTCATCAGCGCAAGAAACATGGCAACAATCCAGATGCCAGACACACCAAACACCTCAACAAAAATTCTCACATACGTAGATGACTTCCTGGTAGCCACAACCTACAAAGACAAAGACAAGGGACAGGCATCCCACCAAAACATGATAAATGAGATCCAACGAAAAGGGAGAGAGGTAGGATACGAGCTATCCCACTCCAAAACGGAAAGAATACACATCAGAACACCCAAGGAAGCGCAACTCTCACCTAGTGTGAGCACCACGAAACCACCAGAAAGTGAAATGATGAGGTGGCTGGGATACTTCATCACCAACGACTTCAAGTGGGAAGGACACATCAGACAATGGATTGCCAAAGCAACAAAGACCAGCTACCGGATAAGGGCAATGACAGAAAGATACCAGACCAGAGGCCTCAATACGTGGACTACACTGAGGCTAATACAAGGACTGCTGATACCCCAACTGACATATGGCATCGAGGTCTGGAAATCAAAAACAGGGATCAGAGAAGCACAGACAACTCTGAACAGGATCCTATGGATCACATTCGGCATAGAACTCAAGGTACCAAACGAAGCGATCTATGCAGAATTGGGGATCCCATCCCTTGACCTCTACACCGAATACAGACACAACCTACTTGTGCTCAGGGCCAACTGCCTGGACAGACACACAACAAACACTAAGGAATGGGCCAAATCAAGTGCCAGCGAGATAATTCGAACATCCCTTAATGCAAACATAGGAAAAGAAAGCCTGAAGAGGCACCACCTAGAAAAATAGAAAAAAAGGCTAGAAGATACAAACTTCAGATACAAGGGAAAACCAAGGGAAAAATACGGACACCTCCGAGGAACCACAAGGCAACAGTTCGGAACCCTGATCCACCTCAGAGCAGTACAAGGCTCGCCCTACTAAGACACCTTCGGCAAGAGACGCAGGTGCCTATGCGACAGGGACATCATCACTCCGGAACACCTGATGAACTTCTGCGGAGCGATCAGACCCACCACTGCCAAACTACACAGCGACAAGGACCAAGAAGAACTCCTGAAATGGACAGAGGAATGGCCAGACTCTATGAGAACCAAACCAAAAAAACAACAGGCCACGGACACCATGCAGGTCCAAGGCGCCACAATAAACATCCCCACCTTGCAACTGGCATGGGGGCTGAGGGGAGGAGCCCCCAGGCCACCAACGAAAAGGACACCCTGCAAGATATGCAACAAAATGATAGTTCGAACAAAAAGAGCAGAAGAAAGCCATGCCAGAGAGCATGCACGAGGTATCTGAAAAACAAGGACAGGGGAGACCACGAGGAGAGGAGGGCCCAGGCACCCAGGGGAGTAAAGCTGGGACGATAGTTTTTCCTTAATGCACGACCACTGAGCACAGAGGTGACGGGGTGGGTTTCTTTAACGGAGGATATTATTTCATTAAGTACACGACCACTGAGCACGGAGGTGACGGGGTGGGTTCCCTTCAACGGAGGATAATGTTTTCATTAAGTACACGACCACTGAGCATGGAGGTGACGGGGTGGGTTTCTTTAACGGAGGATATGATTTTATTAAGTACACGACCACTGAGCACGAAGGTGACGGGGTGGGTTTCCTTAATGGAGGATATTATTTCATTAAGTACACGACTACTGGGCCTGGAGGGGACGGGGTAGGTTTCCTTTTTATTGGGGGAAAAAAGCTGGAAGAAGCTGAGGAGCGAGAAGAAGGGGGGGTAGTGGAGTTTCCTTTGTTAAAAAGTACCAGAAGAGGGTCTGGAAGTGGTAGGCAATCGGGCGGGGAGGAGGAAAGTTTTATTAAGGGGGCCTTGGCTGGGGGAGTATCCCAAGCTGAACAGCGATGCGATTCAGTTCGCGGTCTGTGTGTTAGTTAGAGCAGTAGGCATAAGAATACAAATCAGGTTACACATAGCACATTAATCGTTTATCACAGTTTTTACGGTAATAAATATGATGGTAAACATAGTACAGTTATCGCAAGTTGGAAAGTCTTCCTATTTTCTATCAAATGGTGGAGCTTGGCAAAAAGGTGGTGAGTTACCCGGCCAGGGAGGATTCTTGGGTGCGTTGCGTTGCTGCCAATGAAAAACTGCACCCTACCGACGGTTGACCCGCCGTACTCGCGCAGCCGAGTTGAAGTCGCGCACTGTTAGGTGCTCCACCCACCTATGAGTGCGCGACTTCAACTCAGCCGCACGAGTACACTATGCCTTCCGGATTCACCAATATTTTGTTGACTGCAGACAAAAGTCCACTTAAAGATGGATTGTTTAAATATTAGCTTAGTGGGAAAGACGTAATCCAGAGCCCTCGTATTTAGGATCCCCCTACCATCTAATCCAATCGAAACTCGCCGCATAGACCTTCCTCTGTGCAAAGTACTGTATCACCACAAATCACTCAACCACACACTCCTTCTTCCACGCATAGAACAGCGAGCGCATCCAAGCATTCACCCCCAACCGCTTTCTTACTCTATCCCTAGATATTACTGTGATTCCAGAAACCGTTGTCGCTCCCGAATTCTCAATTTTCGAAATTTTTTCTTAGTGTTCACTAGCCCGAAAACCCCAACCAGCATTCGGGATTTTGGCTACCCCCCAACGCCAGAAGACCTGGGGTTGGGCTGAGTTTTGTATGGAAGTGGGCAAGGTTGATAGAAAGATTTCTGGGGAATTTCAAAGTTGGGGAGTCGCCAAACCCCCGAGCGCCAGCCGCTGATTTGAAGCTAGTAAACGCTAAAAAAAAAAAATATAAAAAAATATTGAAAACTCAAAAGCGACAACGGTTTCTTGAACCACAATATCTGTTCCCCAGACACAATTCCCCCAAACCATTTACCCGTCCTTCCTGACTCCTGCCTGACCCCCCTTCCCCTTCATTCCCATAACTATGTATCCCCAAAATGGAAACCCCTGCCACTACTCGCCGATGAAGCACAACATGTCACTCTCACCACCAATCTCGCAGTGCGAGTCATCGAGTAGGAGACCGGGAAACACCCCCTAAGGTAATACAGCATCCCCCCCTCTGAAAGGATGCTGACAGCATTTGATAAAGCGAAATAACCACTAATTACTCGGATCGCTCACTGCCCCAGACAGCGCACTGTATCTAGGGATTATTATTCCCCTTCTTCTCTTTTTCGCTTAGATTGCCGTAGTGCTTGTATTAACTTTATCATACAATGACAAGGCTCCCGCAGTCGATAACCAGCACAACCGGGAAAAGAGATGGGCTTATTGTGGTTTTTCCAAATGGTCGTTCGCAAGGTCCGGGCTCTAAAAACACTTCAAGAATTTGAAGAAATTTTTTTTTTCCGATAATTGTGGAGATTGTGAATTTAAAACCTCAGTATATCTGATTTCCTCAGAAGCGAATTTTCTAGTATGGCCTGTTAAAAAGCTTCTTGCGACTTCTGAGACCACGAAAAAAAAAAAAAGAAAAAATCGAGGGAGAAAAGGCACAGACTACAAGCTGCGACGACCTTTTCGAAAATCACAATATGGCTTGATTTTTTTTTTTTGCTAAGTCCTTAGATTTATTTGTAAAAATACAGGAAAATCCTGGCATCACCCTAAGGTATGGCCTAAAAAACCCCCTCAAAATAACAAAAAAAACAAAAAAAACTTCACCCTATCACCCCCAAAAATAACAAATAATGATAAAAATCAATAAACATCCATCACTAGCCCTAAGGCTGAAAAACTATTATGAACCCAAATTGGAACCTCTCAAACAGAAAACTTCTAAGCTTAACTGGAAAATTTAACAAATTTTTTGAAATAAACAACAAAAACTTCTTAATCAAAAATTCCTCTACTTTATTATCCTTCCACAGTGCTGAATCTAGTGCTATGTTAAAACCCTCTGGATCCAGCCCCTCCCTCTGATCTGGCAGGCCAAGGCAGTCTGTAATTATATGTTGGAATGTCTGATCTGCTATGACATAATGGTCAATCTTTAGGTCCCTATCTTGACTAGACCAATCTGATTGTACATTTAGATAGCTCTTGTTGGCTCTCATCTGATGTATTCAGCCCAGTTGGAATTTGGAAAGAACTATAATGTTCTAGCATTTTCTATATGGTAGCCTATAAGAGTAGTAGGAGGGGTAGGTCTGATCCATCCACTCCTGGTATATCATCTTTCTTACTTTCTTCTTTATATTGATCCAACCTTTGGTATTCTCTTCCATAACTAAGGCCAGTCTACTTGGCTTCTTGGGAAAAGGGCATGACTCAAAAATTATTACTGCTTTCACCCCTATTTCATCTATTGAGATATACTGTAGGGTTTTCAAATTGGATGTAGAGTTCCAGTTCTTCAGCTGAGCACTACCTGAATTCTTAAAAGCTTGTCACCTGTTGGTCTCCAACCTAAAGTTTTGGACTACAGGGTATCCTTCTGGGTGTATCACAGTTACTATATTATTTTCTAGCATCACTGTGGTAATTCACACTGCTGTCATAAGGAAAACTTATTTGATGAATAACCCTATGAGGGTCAGACAGGGTTCTGTCACTAGGGTCACCAGGTTTGTTGCAAAGAATGTATTGGTGATCCACCTCACTACTCTATTGCAAAACATTTGTATTTTCTTTCTCATTGTAACTGTTAGAGCCAATATCTCAGTCCCATATAGTAGGATAAGCAGTATTATTCCCTTAGCCAAGCAACTGGCCCCATATGGGGACAGTCCTTTACTAGGTATGGATAGTCACTTTATTCTAAAGAAGGAACCTTGGGCTAATGCCAGCCTCTTTGTAAAATATGTCTCTACGTTGTCTAATAACCAGTAGCCAAATCATATCAGCTTATCCTCTACTGGCCCAATAATATGTACTTGTATTAAAATTGAGTCCTCCGGCTATTGGCCCCTTTCTTTAGGGTTGTACCAATACATAAGTTCTGTTTTGTTGATACTAAACAAGAGTCTTAGAACCACTGCCTTTGCAGAGATATCTTGTACCTTCTGTTCCAACATTCTTGCATTCCTATGCCACAAGCTACTGGCTACCAAGATCTGGAAGTCATCAACATATAAAGAGGAGTAGGTAGTCCAGCTGTCCATATCTATATGTAGCAAGCTAATATATATTATAAACAGTAGTAGTAATAGTAGAGAGCCTTAGAGTATTCTTTTATTGACTGTTATCAAGGTCCTTAAGCTTCCAGGGTATGCTAGAAAGATTTCTCTGATACTAATGAAATTGAAAATCACAATGTGGATGGGTAGTAATTTATAAAAGTATGAGATACATAATTGATCAATTGGATCTCTATCTGGTTATAATGCTGACTAGCAGTTAAGGTACAGTCAGCAATGGTATTGTTTTTCTGTGTGAAGTTAGGTTTCCCACATCCCACAAGCTTGATTTATAGGCAAAAGTTTGTTCTTACGGTGACTTCTCCATTTATTCTTTTATTTTGATTTTTGATTTGCTACAAGCTAGGGCAGGAGGGAAGGGTGGAAGGGTGGAAGGGTAGATAGGAGGAAAGAGATTGGTTGTTAAAATGGGAATTATTGATGGTTGGAAGCTAATGAATATTTTTTTTTTCAGAGGCTGGAAGTTAAGCTAGGTAGCAGTGACTAGGTCAGATGAAGATATTATCATAGCAAGCAATAATTAACATTATTTATTAATATTATTATTTGAGAATTTTTGAGGATAATTGTTTCACTATCAGCAACTATTATGAGGAAATTTGGTCAAATTTTCTTTGTTAAGTCCAGTGGATTGGTTTAGATACAAGATCATGGTTCATCTGTCACACAAGTAATAACCTGTGTGCAAACCACACATCACCGCCTGCAAGTGCCCTTTGCCCTAAAACCTATTCCCATTGTTTCCGTTTTTTTGTTCTGTCCGTTATTAGGGGGACCCACCATTATAGAATACTATTAGTATACCCTAAATGCTGTTTCTGTTTTTTTCTGTTTTTTTTAAACATTGTTTTATTCACCTGTTCTACTACACCCACCATTATATATTAGTATGTACCATAAGGTATAGCATAAAGGCTCAAAATACTAATAAATAAAATGCATTCTAACTGTGTCTAATGCCCCCAATCCTACACACCCCCTCTCCTTCTGACCAATCTTCCTCCTCCTCTTTAGATGCTCCCTAACACTTAGGAGGTATACAGTGAGATAAACCCTCCATCTATTACCAGCTTTCTCATGACTGGTAGGTAAACTACACTATAGGATCTTTACTTAGGAAAAATCATTGTGTAAAGAGGAAGCAGACAGGAAAGAAAGCACCACCAGTAGACATCAAAATAAAGGAAAAAAAATGATAAAAACAAATGTCCTAATTTTTCCAACATCTCAGCCTCAAGAGTAGAGTGTGAGGGTACACAGAGAGCCCTTATCCTTGTTTGAAGGGTCCAAGGAACCTTTATAATAGTAGTAAAGGTGTAGCCTAGGTGCAGGCCCTTGGGGAGGAGATTAACAAGTTTGTCTTTTTTGCAATAACTGGTCGATGAGGAGGCCAGAAGTAGGGGTTTTTACTTCACTCAACAAAGGCAAGGATGCTACTAAGGCAGGAGGTAGTGGTTTTTACTTCACTTGGCAAAGGCAACTTGGAAAATGCCACCATGATCAAGGAAGGTTGTGTTTTTATCTCACAATAAGGTGCCCAAGCCTATGAAGCCCCGAAGTTCAGCATTGGGAGATCATGAGAGTGCATGTAGTGTTTTACCCCGCAACCACCTTCCTAAACAGGAAGGTAAAAAGCGGGGTCTGGAAAATTGAGGAGAAGGAGCTTGGAAATTTGGTCAATTGAGTGGGAATAATTATACCCGGGCCACCGTTACTGCCCAAAGTGCAGTATCCACCATGGTCAAAATAACGTAGCTCAGAGGTATGATGCAAGTTTGAGCATTGCAGCACAAGAACACCCAACCAAACTCTGTAGATGTAATTCATAACTTTCATGCCTCTTGTTGACCTTGATTGTGTGAAAAGCTACTTCGCGTTCTTACACTCTAATACTTTTGAGAATCAGTAGAGATTATGTTAGAAGGGATAAATGCTGCTCTTCAATCCATTAAACTAAAAGCTCCTTTTTTGTGATTTTTTCTCACTGTTCTGATGGTTGATGACAAGATACATTCATTGCAACGCTCAAACTTGTACCTCTGGGCTACGTTATTTTGACCACGATGGACACTATACCGTATATGCGAAGTCTGACAATTGGCTTGAAGCAAGATGACCTGTTATGCGATGCTGCCGCCGAAAAAAAAAAAAAAACACCGTCCAGATTCCCTCTACTGTATTATGCAGCAGTAAAAGTATATCCTCACCACGTTGAGTAAGATAATGCTCCACGCTTTCCTCCCTTTAGTCAATACCAACTTCAGATGATTACACCAATTGGGCAACACCATTAGGGTGTTACTAAAGCCTGTATCTGGTCAGTGTTATTACCAGACATCCACACTTATAACTAGCCTGGGCAGATTCTAATAATTTACTTCCTTGTCTAGGGAGAACAGTAGGTAACAGCGGTCCTTTTATCACAGTAGTACAGTACAGTACTGTACACTAATTTCTATGTTTTTTTTTTCTTGCAAAAAATGGAAGGATCTAAGGTTACAGGTCCCGTACAGGACATACTTGATCGTATTGAAAAACTTGAATAAATCTGGAAGGAAGGAAGCTTTCCCAATTTCCCTCTGTGTACTCGAGTACCTTGTCTTAATTTATTAAGTTCCAACCAAGAGAACAACTGAAAAGCATCTTGCGGAACTCATCTGTTGTTCCCCGTCTGTTCATTGAAGTCTTCCGAGTTCCTAGAAGATTTAGTTTGTGCCTAGGCATTAGAACGCGGGGTTGATTGTGATGACGGAGATCGTGTTGGAATTTAAGATTGGTCCAAGTACCGTACTGCAGTAGGAAGATATTAGGGGGAATAGATGTCTTGCCCACTAGTACAGTACAGTACTCGGTATTACAACTATTACCTAGGGGGCTTGCGCTGTAGGACTAAGGTTACCCCGCAGAATGCAGGTCCCCAGTAGGCTATCAGGTCCCTTCCTATTTTGAACAGATCTTCCAATCAAACGGCGAGTTGGGACCACAGTACCGGCATGTCGACATCTAGAGCCTTACCTTGCTGAAGAAAGAAACAGCGAGGCAGTTCCAAGGTGGGACTGCCATCGAAAGCAAAAAAAAAGGGAAATATAAAAAAGAAACTCCTTTGATATTAATAATTGACACTGAGACTAAATGATTACGGTAGTCCGGGCTCCCGAGTACCGATAATAGGATACTCGCACGGGCATGTATTATGTGGTTCGATGATGAACGTGGTTCTCATTAGGGGGTCTCAGACCGCCGGTTCAGCGCGGTTCAAACAGGCGGTTCGCGGTTCATGAACTGTGAACTTGAAAAGTGAACCGTGGTACTAGTACCGACTCTAGAGGTGGTACACAGGATGTTTCGGTGATTCAGAGAGAGTTGATATGATGTGGGATCTACAATACAAGAAAAGTGCAATGACTAGTGGTGAAAATCTTGCAAGCTAAAAGCATCCTGCGCTCTGGGTCTTCAACTAACAGCCCTGCCTTTCTCTTTCCGGCATTAGTCTCTTGACTACATATTTTTCCAAACCAGCAACGAATTTATATCACGAACCAAGAAGCCTCACACCATACTGCCATGAACCGTGGTACGAGTCCCAGATCTGAACCGGCGGTGTGAGACTCCCTATTGACACTTGACCCAGGCTGCCGTACCTTACTCAAGTACGATCTTGGCGACATAATTCGTCGGCACTCTGGCATTTTACACCCAAAATGCACAACTTTAACGATTCACAACTCTCCCACGAACAATATATAATTAATCAAAGTAGCATCATGGGCTCTGTAATTGCTCAAGATTTTTCAGTAAAAATTGTGTGATTTTTTTCCGGCCTTGTGTGAGGGCTGATAGCGAGAAGTTTGGCCTCTAGGTTGTTGCAAAGTACCTTTTATATGGGAATCCCATATAAAACTCGAGTTGTCTTTTGCCCACCATCAAAATTTCTGATGTTATGCTCTCAAAATCTATTGGTAGAACTTGATCTTTTAGCAGAGTAAATTCTATATGATTCTAAAAGATCTAATGAGTTTTAGTATTTATTATCAAAGTGATCAAGTAGAGATTTCTGGATGCGAAGTTGCTCATTTTTGGTGTAAAATGCCAAACTGCCGGCGAATTATGTCACCAAGCTCGTACAAGCAATCACAAATGTCATGTTAAGATGGCGGAGCAACGGGTGGTAGAGTACTGTACTGGTACTGAAATTTAGAGTTCGCCCAGGAAGAATCCTTTCGAACCGTTTCATCCAAATGATAGCCAGTGAAAAGCTTAAAAATGATGGAAAAACAATTCCCACTCCAAGAAAAGGAAAAGAGGAATTCGTTCGTCAATTCGGGTAAGTTGGCAGAACCCGAGGAGTGGATCCTCGAGTCCAGCACTCTGGCCAGGTGAGCGAAGGTAAACCCTGCCTTGGCCCGCCACTTAACCACTCCAACGTCAGATAGACTAACTGTTAGCGTATCTCTTTTTTAAAGTAGGGTGACAAAAGTTATGGCGACTCGCCCTTTTTACACCAAAATCGGCCATTTTTGCAACCAGACAACAACCCCATTTCCACCTCAATTGAGTATCTACCACCTCTGACTATTAGAGGCACATCCTGACTTCACAATACTGAAACTTCAACCGAATCAGACTCACATTGCATTGTTGGTGGGCCCGGGAAAGTCAGAATTAAGAAATTAAGTACCTTCCTATATGGGCTCCCATACAAATTCGGAGGCTTGGCACTAACAATTCAGCAACTCGCCCTTCGCTTGCCTGCGCAAGGGCCAATCCACAATTGATTGCACCTAAAGTAATATGGACAGAATCGCTGAGTTCCTGGGTACTGTCAGGGGTGAAAAATTGTTTTTTTTTTACAGTGGAGGATTTTTTTGTTTTCTACGGTTTTTACTTGGAGGTTTCTAACATGAGGTTATGGAAGAAAGGAGTTGGTTGTCACCGTAGTAGCAGGCTAGGATACAGTACTTGCCAAAAAAAAAAAGTCTGGATTGTCCCTAAACCTAAACAATCCACTATTGCGTAACAACCACTGTAATAATGAACCACTATTACATAGCAACCACTGTCAACCACTGTGATCCTTCCAAACCTCAACCACCCTGAACCTCAATGACATCCAACCAAACCGAGATACCTGAATCTATTGTGAATCTCAAGAGTGAGAGTGAGTGATAAAGTTTAAAGGTTGAGACCTTCATACAGACTAACTGATGAATATAGTTCCCACTTGGGCTGATGATACTGCTCAAGAGAATCACTTGACCAGCAGCAAAATACCAGCAGCAAAATGAGCAAGTGCAATCACAATGCATTACTATAGGCAAAAATATCCTGATATTGCTGCCGCATTAGACTTCAGAGTCAATAATATCACTAAATTTATTCACCATGTCTAGACTTATGCCGGAATTCTACTAGGAGGCCACTTACTACCCTACCTTTACCTGTACTCCTCAAGAAGGAAAACCTCCTCTCAGCACCAAGACTAGGAAGACTGAAGGTCCTATCTGAAAGTGACAAAAGCAATTTAATATCTACAATCAAGTTAGACTGAAACACCCAGCACCTACTGATGGCAAATTGATAAAGCACAAGCAGAAATTACAAGTGGTGGTGAATGATCGTATTGGTGAGTATGTGTAAGGTGAATGTGTTCGGACCAGTTCATTGCTCCTGGGCAAGCACTCTTTACCAGAAATAAAAGATGGAACAAGATCGACAAGTCCCAAACCCATACCCAAGGTAGTCGGAGAAATGCTGAGCCCTTTGTATCTACCAAACGCATTCACCTTATACATACTCACCGATATGATCATTCACCACCACTTGTAATTTCTGCTTGTGCTTTATCAATTCACCATCACCTACTACTCCCCAATATCCATCAAAAATCTGGCCCCCAGAGGGTATCAAAAGGAACTATTTTAAATACCCTTCATGAATACTGAATAAAAGACTATCGAGAAAATAAAAAGTTTATCTTAAATGCAGAGCACAAGCAAATGTGAAGAGACTTCTGCAGATCTAAGTTGAATTGGGAGCTGGATAAAGCATGGGCAGATTGGGCATTTACAGATGAATTTGGTATGAATGTAGGGGAGAATAGAAAGGTTAGTTTTGTTGGTATTCAAAGGAGGAGAAGTGGGATGAGGATTATGTGGGACATGAGGATAGAGATGGGCAATTGGTTATGTTTTGGGGTATGGTGATGTGGAATTGGAAGGGGCTATACCATATATGGGATAAGGAGGTATTAAAGCAGAAGGAGGAGACTGAAGTAGTGATTGCTGCTATCAATCAGTCTCTTGTATCAGATAGTGAGTGACAAAATAAAGAGTGGAAACTCTCAACAGAATTTGCAGAGTTGAAAAAAAGAGAGCTTGCACAGTCTAAGATCTTAAGAGCTCAAGCAAAGGTAATGCACCCCCAAAAAAAATAAGAATTAAACTAACCATATGTTAGGAACAAAATGAGAAGATCTATGTTGAGTAGCATTGGAGGAGGAAGAAATTTAAGGTTGATAAGCTAGGTTCAAGAAAAAGTAAAGGTGGTATTGATGCTTGGAGGTATGTAAAGCATGTTGCTGAGTCAAAGTTATGGCCTGCATGTGAGGAAAGGTTAAAGGGAAATCCTAATTTCATATTGATGGAAGATGGAGCTCCTGCTCATATTTCCTGGTACATAAATGACTTACAAGAAACATGATGAATTCCAAAAGCAAACTGGCCAGTGAAGTCACCAGACTTCAATTCCATTGAGCATATCTGCGATTAGATGCATGAGAGAGTTGGAGCACAAGAGCCTGGGAATGAGACTGAGCTAAGGATTGCATTACAGGAGGTTTGGGAGAATAAGTTGACCATGGAGAGAATTAATAGTGAAATAGGCAGACTGTCACATGTAATGGCACATTGTTTGATTTCTGATGGTAACAACAATTATCAGGGTTGATGTATTACTAGATTATTTGTGTATTTATTTATTATGAATTTGGCATTCTGGGTTTTTTATTGTAAAGCTCATATAAAATACTTGTAGTATTGAGTTTCTCGGAGGGTTTCAGTTGTTGCTATACCAGAGGATTTCAGGTGTTTCTATACGCTAAAGGTTTAGTGACTTTAGGGACAATCCAGACTTTTTTTTTTGGCAAGTAGGTATCAAAGGGGTAGTAGGTAGCTAGAGATTGAAGAGAGACGGAGGATGGACTTTACAACAACAACGAAGGACAGTTGTTTTTATCGTGCAATTCCGGGTTCCATCTCCCTCCTTAGTGATTTTCGATAAGTGAGGATTGATTGATCTCCTCTGTGAACTCTGCGGTTTTCTTTCTTCGTTTCTACGATTTTCTTCCGGTAGTGAGAGCTGTGATCGCTCCTTCCGGTAGTCTTTTCTTTTCCTTTTCGGTACCTTGGATTTGAAAAAGATCCTTTCCTACGGTGAAGTATTTCTTCACGAGATACCCCATTCCGAATAGGGGTCAAGGCAGTGTTTTTCAGTACCTGCAGGGAAAGTTTGGTAATCATTGGTACTGAGGTGCTTGTGGCGCTGGGAATTTTGCCAGGGTCGGATTTCGCATATTTTGGTGTGTTTTGGCCGGTACTTTACCGACTGGGCAAAACTTCTGTCCTCCGACTTCAATTTTGCTGTTGATGTTCTTACAGATTTTTTTCCATATGCCTTCTTTCGCTACGCAGTGCCCCCCGGGAGCTATGGTCCAATAACCCATCGGAAACCAGTCACTGTGACCCCCGTTTATGGGGCAGTGGGTGGAACCAATTTTCAATGATGAAATTTAGTATTTGTGTTACTCGCACTTGTACAATATAATAACTATTATGTGAGTGCGCTGTAGCGCTGGGGATGATCTTGCATAATTCACGGTATTCTACTCGTACCAATACAGTCAGCTGCAAGTTTCAGCGCTCTGGTACATTAATGGCTGAAGTACCGGGTTTGGTGGGATTTAACCAATTGATATAATGGACCTGCTAAGTTAGGTGTTTTCCCCTTCTTTTCGCAGCTCCCTATTACTCTTCAGCGTGTTCGGGGTTACTACTGTATTCCTAGCTCAACAATACCTCGTCAAGCAAGTCACCATCCCCCGGATAATGCTAACACAGTAAAATTCCTGGATCGGAAAGCTACAGGCTTTTGGTCGAAATTGTAGGGTCCTAGTTGTTACACACATACCCTGTATTGTAAGGCTTAGGCTACGTCCTGCCCCGACTTAAGGATGAGTCTCTGTTCTATAAAACGGTCTCTAGATCTCCTTATTCTTTCGAGACTCACTACGTAGCGTCTGTCCTTCTCTACTGCTTCTATTGGACCTTTCTCACGGCTCTTAGTGACTGTCTGGCTTTCTGAGCAATACCTAAGTAAGTCTTTCCCCTTCCTCCAGCCTGTCAATAGATGCAGGTATCTCCGAGGTCAATATTACTTCCCACTTACTGACAGAATAGCAGTAGGATGAAGTTCTCATCCTTTCTTCTCAGCTCCCTCTTAGCCGTCCCAAGTCTCGTCTCAGCATGGCTTCCGGAAGGCAAAATCCGCGGTGTCAACCTTGGCGGTCTCTTTGTGGTTGAACCTTGGATGATGCAGGACGAATGGAACACGATGGGCTGCGGTGACCGACGCAGTGAATTTGACTGTGTCCTCAAGCTCGGCCAGTCGGCTGCCAACTCCGCCTTCCAAGCCCATTGGAACCGTTGGATTACCCAAGCTGACATCACCGAGATTAAGAGTCTGAACCTTAACACCATCCGTATTCCTCTAGGATACTGGATCTACGAGGACATCGTTCATGCGGACAGTGAGCACTTCCCTCAAGGCGCCTTTCAGTACCTTGAGCGAGTCTGTAAATGGGCAAAGGATGCTGGCCTTTACATCATCATAGACCTACACGGTGCACCGGGTGCTCAACAGGCGAACCAGCCCTTTACTGGGCAGTATTCCCCCACTGCCGGTTTCTACGTCGACTGGCAATACGAGAGAGCGTACAAGTGGCTCGAATGGATGACCAACATCATCCACACCAACGCCAACTTTGGCAACGTTGGCACAATCCAGCTAGTGAACGAGCCCCTCCAAGACGGGAATACCCAGGGAAGCATGATCCAGAAGTATTACCCAACTGCCTTCTCGCGCATCCGGGCCGTCGAAACCAGACTTGGGGTCTCAGCGGCAAAGAAGCTACACATTCAGATGATGAACGAGAAGTGGGGATCCGGAAACCCCAACGCCAACATCCCCGACCTTACCAATGCCTTCTACGACGACCACCATTACGTGAAGTGGACTCGCGGCGTCACCGTATCCCGAGACGGATACATGCGACACTCGTGCACTGATTCCCGCAGTGGAAATTGGCCCGTCATCACTGGAGAGTGGAGCATGAGTGTTGCCGATAGCGCAGAATGGAATTCTGAGTTCACGCTTGACAGGGCTGATGCGGTTGAGTGGTATAGGAAGTGGTGGGCTGCACAATTCCTCAGCTATGAGAAGATTGATGGTTGGCTTTACTGGAATTGGAAGGTCAGCCGGATTGGTGGAAGAAACGATTGGAGGTGGGGATATAAACAGGGTGTTGAAGCTGGTGTTATTCCTAGAAATCCTCTGGATGCATATAGCTGGAATGTTTGCGCTGGATATACTTAGATTTATATCTGTGATGGGATAGGAACAGGGGGTCACTGGAGGCGTCATTGTTGTAAAAATTTAGAGAAACTTTGAATTTGCTTTAGAATTTACCTTTAGCCCTTTTTTTTAATATATACTTTTGATGTTTGGCGGACCTTTGTGAATTTACGTAGCTCATAAAATAGTGTCCGTGTGCCCGGAGCGGTTTAAGTACTATATGGTACGAGCTTCCTTGTGGATAGTTCTTGGTACCAATGAGAGTTGTTGACGGAAGCTAAAGAGAGATACCGGTATCAAAGTTAGCGGCTGTTGAGCTTAGCTCTTTTTCTCTCCCGAACCCTGTGCTTCTAGTAACGAGAAGGTAAAGCACTGGCGGCGCCGATACCAGTATGTCATACTATACCACATCTATTGCTCAAATTCTATATATGGTGTCCAGATGAGTTATAGCTTAAATTAGATATCGCAGAGCTCATTAGCAAACTTGGACGATAAGAAATATTGCGCCGAGTCGAATACGCGATACTCACGGCTTTAGAGCGTATGATACAAACTGTTATCAAGAGCCGAACCAGGGGCTGCGGGGGGTGCGGGGGCCCACCAGCGAACAGAATCGCATGAAGTGGCATGTCCCCCCGCCTTGGCTGCCCGTAGGAGTTCCCAAAACAGACCGTATGCGACCTGAACTTATTCTAAGAAGACCGGCGATTGATACCATGTATAAGCTAATGACCCACAACCAGTGCCGCCTATCTAACTTTTTAACATTCTGTACAACGCAATGGGTTATATATTCCCGAGTTACCGGGAGGGAGGTCCTGCTACATCACGTAAGAAAAGACCTTTGAGGGGGAGTCGATTTATGGTGCTGTATTGCTGACATATCACGGTGTTAGTTCACCGGCTATAGACAAAATATGCGATGAGGCAATGAAGCAAGATAACGCCGTGGCCTGCTTTTACTTCGACTTTGCTGCGCGGAAGCAGCAGATGCCGATCGATATGCTCCCTGCTGAAACAGCTAGTCGGCGGATTGGAAGAAATTCCTGAAGCGATAGTCCGGGAGTATCAAAAGGAGAGAAAGGTCCTTGGAGGGCGCGGGTTACAGGCTCCCGGAATTGTGAAAATGGTTCAGAGTATCACAGCAACAAGGCGGACGTTTATATATATTGATGCTCTTGAAGGAGTGGTAAAGCTGCTTCTCGGAAGAGAAGATGTGGGCCCTGACAGGCCAGGTTATCATACCAACTCACCAGTCTCTTATTCTGCTTGTGCTGGCTATGATATGTTGTAGTAGTAAAACTTCCAATTTCCAAAGCCCCGGAAACCTTCGGAAGCCGGGGATGCGTCAAACCGTTCGATAATTTATTATCCTTGTTTTGCAGACCCAGCTTCAACATCCAACCGCGATCAAATATCTACGATGAGCATGAAAAACGACATACCCGCATGATTGGCTTCAACTCACCCCAACCTCTCATTCCCCCGCATCAGTCTTTGCACAACCTCCTGGAGCATACAGTACGATACTCTCTTACTAACATTGCCATATTCCCTTTCTTTTCCCTGTGTCCTTTGTGTCAGTGCTCTTACCTGGACTTGAAAATTCTCACGGGCTGTCATTGGCGAAACGAAATCCCACTTGTATGTAGATATATACGTTTCCGAAACTTCAGGTCAATTGTTGACGTTGATGATTCTTGGCTTCTTGGTTTTTGTCTACATTGTTTGGCGTATCTGGTCACTATTTTATTTGTTAACTCACACCCTTTATTTTGGTTATCATTCCCTTGGTTGAATAGATCCCCTGTTACAAAATCTCCTTTTCTCTTTTTTTTTTCGTTATGGGTTCTTTTCTTTACTTCCTCTTTGTTTCTACCATAAGCTATATGTGGATAGATTGTAGATAAGTACACTACATAGACAATTGTTTTCGATTTCAGAGAATCTAGCGCGGTAATTCCCTAAAGTATCATGAGAATCGAGAATTGACCCTGAAAGCCTTGATTTCATCGTAATAGTTTGAGTAGCAAGTTGGCACTCGAGTTACTCACTCCTCATCCGTCCTCCGAGAAACTATTTTGAGGACGCTTCACATCCACAAATTCCGGCGGTAATTTGAGACGACGGCTGTTGAGAATGTCAGGTTGTCCCAGGGAGAAGTGTACTTACTTCCCCGGGGGGGTGTCCTCTACGACAATTATTGATCCATCGGCTTGCCAGACACTATGCACATCTCTCCCGTCATTCTATAAACAATACAAAGGTTTACATCTACCTTCATTTCGCACCTTTCTCCCATTCAAAGCACATTTACCCCAAATACTAATACCAGGTTATGCTCGCAGCACAGGCAACGACACCCGGAACCTACAACAATCCCCGCCCTCGCACGGACACTGTGGAATTATGATCAATTCTATTCCCCAAGAAATCACAGACAAAAACAACATCTCTGCAGATTCAACTCCCCAAACCCGCCATCAGAGTGATCCCCCATGAACCCTCCCACCAGCCAACCCAAGCCACACTGCCAAGAGCCCATCCACCCACGAAAATCCAACTTTCTGCACACCCCCCTGCCAGCCGCCTCCCATCTCCTTCTCCAGCTCAAAAAAAGTCCCCCCACGCGTATCCCCGTGATCTCGCGATTCATCAGCTAGGCTAATCCCGTCATGTGTCCTTCCTCACCAAGCACCGAATCGCCAAGCTATAGGCAGCCATCGATCTTACCAAGACAGAGGGGAATAAAATGTCTTAGTCCGGGTGAAGATGCGGGAGGAGAGAGGGGTAAGTTACTTCTATAGTACGGTAAGGAGGGTAGCGTAAGGCAGGGATCTAATAAAATTTTAAATGAGTTTAACGCCGAAGACAACTGCATTGGTTTTCCTGGAGATGAAGGGTTGTCCGGTCGGTCCGTCAGTCAGTCAGTGTTGCCAGTGGATGGGAGGGAGGCAACTTGGAGAAGGGGGAGTGAGTGAGTGAGTGAGTGAGTGAGTGTATGTGATCTCTTGGTGCTTGTGGAAGCGCTCCTGGGGAATGGTTCTCTTCTGCTGGTATAGTATCGTGGCAGAGTTTAAATTATTCTGCAGCTGAAATTTAATGAAGAAGCATAAAACCCAGTGTTCCCGAAATTTACGTCATCAATACTGTAAATTAAATCTGATCTTCAAACGTTTAAGCCCCCTCTCTCACGCCGCCGCCCCCATGCTGCCTACCTTCGCCATGAGCCACGCTCAATATCCAATTTTTGCCCCCTTCTGCTTCTCCAACTGCTTACCAAGCCACCCCCCATCCACTAAGTTATAATACATCCCAAAGTAAGAAAAATAAAAAAAATAAGACACCGAGTTCAGGCTCCAGCCACCGACACCACAATATTATGCTAACCCCGCTCGGGATTCTACAATATCATACGGCCTAACTTGCCTTACATTCGATATTTAGCCATGATATGACATGATATCCCAAGCACCATTCCTCCCCCTTTTCAAACGAAACTGAACTGAGCGGAATCTGTGAGTATGACACAGAATACAAGAGAAGTGCTTCTTGGCTAGACTACCTTGATCTATCGATAAAGATTCACCATATTATCTAGCAAGATTCGCCTGCCGCTAGCTACGTTGGGATAAAGTAGGGGCTGAAGTAAAACATCCAACAGAGAGAGTCATAAATAGTCCACAATAGGTTTGAATGAAGGCGTTTTTATTGCGAATCTGGAACAGATTACGAAAGTAAAACTCTTATTTTTGATCTACTAGCGTCAGGCGAATCTTGCCAGATACAAAGAAGTTTTTAGAGGAAGAAGTTTTAGAAGAAGAGGAAGCGCTTGGTAGATTGAAACCGGTGATTGAAGGGAATATCATATCATAGACAAGCCCAAGCGTATCGTAGAGGAGGAGTGGGTGGGTAGGCCAAGCGATTGATTGCTTGGTAACTAAACCCCCCCCACCATCTCCTGTACTCTACTCCTCCACGATAATTCCAGGCAGAAATCTCAAACCCCGCTCATACCCCCGATTTCCCTAGATTCATACACGTACATACCCTTGACACCTGTTACAGCAACAGTGCCACGATCACCAATCAAGTTACCTTTAGCCAACTTCATGCACCTGAGTCAAACCGCTTAATAATGCTCAAAGGACAGGACGCAAGACACACACACATGTGTTGGCTGTGCTCCAGCAAAGCACTCCAGAGAACCCCACCCACCTCCAACCATACCCCTACCTACCTAACCTTCTATCATACAACCTTATTGAGTATAATACAGTCCGTCTAATCTCCTACACACACGCAGCAAAAATACGATAGCGCACAGCAGTTCAAATCTTCTCCCAATTCATCAAGCACCGCGCCAGCTCCCGCTACGCACGTGAGCATACCATATATACACTCAACCCCACCCACCCTTCTCCACTCCCCCCCTTCCTCTCCCCATACCAGCAGGGCTCAAAGCCAAAACCAACCGAACCCAACAAACCCCAAAGCAAAAAGCAAAAAGCAAGAAAAGAAAAGAAATGGAGACACCAGCAGACCTGGACGAGAACGAAAACAGCCTCACCAAACTAGCACAAACTCCTAATCTTCAAACGACCCCCCACAAGCACACCCTCTACCACCACCACCACCACCACCGCACTCCTACCGCTCCATGAATAACGCTCCCCAGCGCCAGACACACCTGCACGCCACCGCCCTGCCAATAAGTAACCACGCCTACCACCGCGACTTCAAGGGGGGATTGGAAACGCCAAAAGGACCGCTGGGGCAAAGGGCATTAACCGGCCGAAGCGCTTGCGCAGTTGGAAAGGGTGCTGCGCGAGAAGAATTACCTGCTGCGGAGGGCGGGTTGGTCGTGGATTGTGGATTTGGGTGGATGTGGAGAAGGATGTTGAGGGGAATAACGGAGGGGGGAGGGTATGGCTTTGGTGGTTGTGTGGGGAGTTTTGTCTGGTGGGGTGAGGAGGGTGAAGGTTCATGATATGGGGGATGAGTGGGAGGAGGAGGAGGACGCGGGCAGGTGGGGCGGATGTTAGGGGTATTGAGGAGAGGGGGGAGTGCTATGCTTTTGTAATTGATTGATTTTGCTGGGGAGGGAACGGCGTTTTGATGAACTTTTTTTTCTTTTTTTTTTCTCTTTTCCCATTTCCTTGTTAATATTCTACTCTCTCGAATTGAGGTGTTGCTGAATTATGGCCTATCATATAAGTACAAGTTTTGGTCTTTTAACTTGCCTTACATAGTGTTGTAAATGATGGAAATATACCGTAAAGGTAATGGTCGATAATGGAGGTTTATGCAGGGAAGTGGAGTTGGCTATTGTAGAGAGATACGAGAATTGTACTTAGAGGAAAATGATAATTGGACTTTATATTGATAAAGTGAAGACAAGGAAAGATGTAAAGAGATGATTATTCTAGGGAAAGAAAGAAAACAAGAACGAACTAAATAGGGGTAGACAAACATCCCAAGCGTGCACGTCCTGCCACTAGTGCATATGCGTACCATTGTGTTCTTCCTCTAGTGTGTGTGTATGCCATTACATCCTTCCTCTAGTGTGTGCATATGCCTTGACAACCACAAGTGCTTGTACATCCAGCAACAACTACAACCATTCAGCCAATATTTTTAACACTCCCACTGCTTTAAAGTTCTCCAACTGAAAAAGCACATAGAAAATAAAACAGTACATGATCCTTCCTCTGTGGGTCTAAATCAAGATCATGAAACTAATAGAATGAAATAATAGGAATAAATGAAACAAAAACAGGTCCCACAGCCTCATTAAAAACCTTTGCTGTGGAAAACCTTCATGGGATAAAACCATCAGCAGGAGGTAAAAAGAGTACTGTGATAAGGGACTGCAGAAAGTCAAAAGAAAGATTTTAAAAAGGAAATCAAAGAAACTAAGATAATCCTAATCTATGTAGATGCTTCCATAAGTCTCCCTAACTAATACTTTTGTGAGAATATCCGCTGTCATTTCCTGCATACTGATATGCTCAATTGCGATCAGTCCCTGAGCAAGAGTATCGTATATATTATAGTACTTCGTATCTATATGTTTAGTTTGTTCATGAAACCTATTATTCTTAACTAACTGAATAGCACTCTGATTGTCAGTATAGAGAAGAATAGGAGCAGTAGGGAACTGAGTTGTTAGCAGTTCTGAATAAGTACACCTAATCCAGATAGCTTCCTTGACTACTTCCTAGCAAGCAATATACTCAGCCTCCATTGTTGACAAGGTGGCGATACTTTGCTTTTTTGATTTCCAGGAGACTGCAGCACCAGTTAGGAGAAAAGTATAACCCCCAATTAACTTTCGATCTCTAGAGTCTCTGACCTAATCAGAGTTGGTAAAGTCATACAGGATAGTTGACCTCTGTTCCTGCTCTTTGGTGTAGGATAGGCAGAGATCCTTCATTTGCTTCAGGTATTGAAGTGTTTGTTTGGCTATTGTGAAGTGAGATTTATGCAGTGAAGCCAGATGCTTGCTGAGAACAGATATTGAGTATGCAAGGTCTGGCCTGGTATTACGATCTGCTATAAGATCTCTCCTATCTTATATCTCACAACAGTCAACGAGTCTGTAGTTAGCTTTCCTTACAGGTAATCTTACTTACCCTCTATTGTATTCTCCTTCCTTTGAGAATTCTAATACTTGTTGTCTTACACTACATCTTAGATATCAAACTCTGTCGATACTAAGTCCTTATAGTGCCAACTCGTATTTAGTCTTGTTCCTTCTCACTGGTTGTCCGATCTGTGTATAAAGAGTGTAAAGGTGTTTTATTCGTAATATAATAGATAGGAAATAACTTAGGTGGTTGCGTGAAGAACTAACTATCAGGTCCTATTGACCTCCTTATATAGTTCTTCCAGCAACCCGCTTACAAATCAAATGAGTCACAACTGTGACTCATACACTCACGTAACATATAACCTCATGACCATACTTAGTCATGTGCAAAAGTCTCATGACCTTAAAGGGGTCATGTGCGAAACCTCATGACTCGCATAAATGAAGTCATGCCTCTTAATCCTTATGTTACGATCGGCTATATGATCTCTCCTTTCTTATATCTCGCAACAGGCAACGAGCCTATTATTAGCTTTTCTTATTAGAGACAATACTTACTATCTCTTATTGTATTCTCTTTCCTTCGAGGATTCTCGATACTTATTATCTTACACTATGTCTTAGATATTGACCGTTGTCAATACTAAATCCTTATAGTGCTAACTAGTATCGATTCTGTTCTTCTTCTTGATTGTTGGTCTTTGTAGTAAGGAGCGTAAAGGTGTTTTATTGATAACTTATAAGATAGGAAATAACTTAGGTGGTTGCGTGAAGAACTAACTGTCAGGTCCTATTGACCTCCTTATATAGTTCTTCCAGCAACCCGCTTACAAATCAAATGAGTCACAACTGTGACTCATGCACTCGCGTAACATATAACCTCATGACCATACTTGGTCATGCGCGAAAGTCCCATGACCTTAAAGGGGTCATGTGCGAAACCTCATGACTCGTATAAACGAAGTCATGCCTCTTAATCCTCATGACTCATAGGCGCACCTATGAGTCAATGCTCAACATACCAATCAAATTCAAACATAAATAACTATGACTCATAACTGTGAATCATGTAAAACCCTATGACTCGTATATGAGTCATAGTGCGAAAACCATAACAAATAAAATACTTTATGACATATAATTGTATGTCATGTGAAACTATTACAAACCATGCCAGGTTTGTAATACCTTATGACTCATATGCGCACATATGAGTCAACACTCAACATACCAATCAAATTCAAATATAAATAATTATGACTTATAACTATGAGTCATGTGAAACCTTATGACTTGTATGTGAGTTATAGTGCAAAAACATATCATCATATGACTCAACTGAGTCATGTGCAAAACCTTTAACAAATGAAATATTATGACATACAATCGTATGTCATATAAAACCATTTCAAATCATGCTAGGTTTGTAATACTTGGTTCCTGTCATAGCATACATAATGCTACCAACCATGGACTGGTAAAGTTGGTGATCCTCAGTGGAGAGTTCAGGATCATCCATGCTAGAGGTAAATTGAAGAGGTTTAGGATCCATTGGTATAAAAAGGCCATTACAGTCCTCAAGTCCAAATCGCCATAGAATTCTTGCTATGAATTTCTCCTGTTGTACCTGTATTCTCCCACTTGATTGGCAGATCTCGAGACCTAGGAAAAGTCGCACTGGACCCAGATTCTTTATCTTATACTTATACGACAACTCTGCCTTTACCCTTCAGAGTTCAGAAGATGAAGGGCCTGCTAGAAACACATTATCCGCATAGAGGACCAGGATGACTGTCGTGGAGATGTAAAGGTTAGAGTCACTAGCAGATGATTTAAACCCTATAAAGTAAAGGTAAGCATCGATATCTTTGAACCAAAGATGTGGGGCTTCTTTTAATTCATAAAGTGCCTTGTGCAATCTTAGAACTTTTGATCCTGGCTGATTATGCAAATCACTATCAAGCCAATCAATCCCTTTAGGTGGGTGAATAAAGACATTCTCATCACCAATGGATGGATTCAGGAAGGTAGATGTGACATCCATATGATGCACTTGCCAGCTCTTCAAAGTACAAATGGCCATCAACATACAAACTGTAGTGAGGCGAGCCACTGTGGCAAAAGTTTCTCCATGATTAACCTATTTAAATCCTCATACAACTAGGCTGGCCTTGTATCAAATTGAACAATCTGCCGCCACCTTGGTATAGAAAACCCACTTGTAACTAAGGATTGGCACAGTAGAGCTTGTCAGCATCTCTGGTGTCCATGTTTTGTTGTCTAACAGTAATAAGTACTTGCTGTGCATTGCTGCTCTCCAATGATCATAACTAGTGGCATCTGCATAAAAAGCTGGATCTTCCCCATAATCCTGACCACCCTTATCATAGTCATTCATAGCAGATCTGACCTTGTCAGCAAGAGCAACCTGTGCTACTTGCGATTTTTCCTGAAGGCATCCAGATCTTCTCAGTAGGGGTACAGATACTGGCACTCAGGGTGACATCAGTGCTGACTGGGAATTCAAGCACATCCCAGGTATAGGCTAGATTTTTGCACTCTCTACTGCAGGTGTACTCTACATATTATCATGAGCTACAATAGGGCTTGCATGTATGGGGGACTCAGTACAACCTATGTTCTCGATTAGGCACTTAGGCAGCCTAGAAGATTTCTTGAGTATGTGCACAGTTTCAGACTGTTCTATGTGGAACTCAGCACAACTCATGTTTATATTGTGGTACTCAACTGGCTCCTCCTCATTCTCATCAATCAAGAGAATGTCCTCAGGAAGTAGAGGCTTCAGTATGTCATTTGCAGCAGATCGCTCAAAAGAACCAACAACAGTGGTCTCATCAAATATGACATTGGAGGTGTGAAAGGGCCTTTTCTACTCAATATCCTATAGCTTCCAAATCTTTGCTGTATCATGAACATAGCCTAGTATTGCACATTTCTTAGATTGTGGCCCAAATTCTCTATCAGCATGCTGTGCCTCAGGAATCAACTTGAAGGCAACACAGTCAAAACAGCAAAGATGCAAAAGGGTAGGCCTATTGCTATAGAGCACTTTATATGGACTTTTGTTTTCTAGGACCTGAGAGGGCGAACAAGTATGCAAATAAGTTGCTGTATTAATAGCCTCAGCCCACAACTCTAGGTCTAGTTTTGAATCCAAAAGCAAGCTTCTTCCCTTCATTACTATGATTCTTATCATGCACTCAGACAGACTATTCTTGTATTGGGTATATGGAGGCACTGGTTCAAACAGGATACCCAAAGCTCGCAGAATTCAACAGAAGAACTTATTTGAATATTCGCCATGGCCATTGTCACATCTAAATCTTGTGACACAGTATTGAAGGAATTACTTCTCAATCCTCATGATGAACTCTTAGAAATACGCAGTGATTTCTATTGCTTCTTTGATTCACAGGAAATAAACCAAGGTAAAGCATGTGTGGTCATCAATGTAAAGTATAAAGTATTGAGCTCCTGAGCAGGATGGTGAGGCAATAGGACCTGCCAAATCAGAATGTATGAGCTCAAAGGGGCAAGTAGTTCTTGCTACTAGTTGGCGAATAATCTTCTGCTGCTGCTTTACCTAGATGCACACAGTACAAGCCATGAGGTTATGCTTATCTGCTTCAGAAACTCTCAGAAGCATATCACCTAATGCCATCCTCATGGAATGGATGTTCAAATGAGCTAGCCAGCTGTGCCAGAGCTCCCAAGATGGTTTAGATATAGAGGTACCTGACTTAGCAAGAATAGCATGCAGGGTGTGGGCAGTGATAGGTGAGCCAGACAGGTGTCAAAGTCCATCCTAGAGAATTGCCAACTGACTTGGATTCTTAGCCTTGCCCTAGATACCACAGGTAGTTGATGAGAAGGTGATTGTATATCTTTTACATAGAGAAGCAACTGAGATGAGTGAGTATCTAAGCTTTATGATATATATTGCTTCAATCTCCAAGGCAGCTCCAGATTCTAGCCTAATATGAATCATACCATGAGCAGTTCTGTACAATGTACTTCCATCACCTATATATACTTGAATTGTTGCTGGAAGAGTATAGAGATTACTGAAGGCTCTCCGATCAGGTGTAAGGTTATCTGATGCACCACTATCCACAATCCACTTATCTTTACCTAGTGGCAGATTTGAGGTGATAATGGCAAGAGCATTTTCAGAAATATATGATGCTATGAGAGCCTGTTCAGTATCATTCACATGGTGGTGACTGAATCTCGAGTAGTGGAAATCATTTCAGGTACCTGTGTGAATGCTCTCCCTTCTACATTTGGCTCTTTGTTTAATACAACAATTTTCTTCTCAATGACCTCTCCTTACACAATAAAAACATATAGGCCAGTAGCCAGTCTCCCACCCATGATTTACTCTACCTCTAGAGTTACCAGTATGGTATCTTCCTCTAGTACCTCCTCTGCCATGGTGAAGTCCTCTCAGCTTTCCATGACTCAGGCGAGAGTAGGATAAGTCTGCAAAAAGAGCTGTTGTAGAGGCTTCAGCTGTATTTGATCCTGTCACATCATCTTTCCTTTCTCAAACAGCCTACTCCTTTTATAAGATTGCTTCGACAAGACAATCTATATCTATATCTGACTCAGAGAGTACTCTATAGACTGTGAGTAGATACTCTTCTGGGAGACGAGAGTTCAGAAGAGAGATAAAGGAGTTTGGTGAGATTTCCATATCAGTACCAAGTAGTCTGGATTGAATTGACTTCATAGCAGAGATCAAACCACTGATCTTCATGTCAGGTTCAAGTCTTAAGGCAAAGAATTGATGTTGGAGAGTTGTTCTCCCAATACGAGAAGCAGTTATATCATACTTCTTCTTCAGCGAAGTCCACATGGCAATTGGACAATCGAGGCCACAAATATACTGCTTCACCTGCTGGGTACATGAGGTGAAGATTATCCCAAAGGTTCAGTTAATTTTATTTCGGTATTCGGCATAGGCTTGGTGCTGATTGGGAGTCAGAGGATTGTTATTCTCGAAGGTAACATCATAAGTTTGATCTGCTCTCATAAAGGCTTTGATATCTTTGCTCCAATGATGGAAGTTTGTTTCATTGAGCTTTTCAGTAGTGCCAAATTTACAAGTAAAGGTCTCTGCAGCTCCAGCAGAGGCAAGCAATCCAGTGATGTAGTTTGTGGACAATATCATAGGACTTTTTGTAAGCAGGGAAAATAAAGGTAGGCTTGTTTGTTACGAAGAGATAAAAGAAAAGAAAGTTTGATAGAAAAAGAGAATAGCCAGTTACTCTTGTGCAAAACCCAGGCTCATAACCTGTTGTAAATGATGGAAATATACTGTAAAGGTAATGGTCGATAATGGAGGTTTATGCAGGGAAGTGGAGTTGGCTATTGTAGAGAGATACGAGAATTGTACTTAGAGGAAAATGATAATTGGACTTTATATTGATAAAGTGAAGACAAGGAAAGATGTAAAGAGATGATTATTCTAGGGAAAGAAAGAAAACAAGAACGAACTAAATAGGGGTAGACAAACATCCCAAGCGTGCGCGTCCTGCCGCTAGTGCATACACGTACCATTGCGTTCTTCCTCTAGTGTGTGCGTATGCCATTACGTCCTTCCTCTAGTGTGTACGTATGCCTTGACAACCACAAGTGCTTGTACATCCAGCAACAACTACCACCGTTCAGCCAATGTTTTCAACACATAGCAGATAGATCCCCTCGAGTGATAGATTATGATCATTAACCGGCACAATACGCTAGACACCGTACAACAGAGTTGAGTGGATTATCGCCACGTCCAATTCCCATATACCAAACAGATATCGCGCATCTCGAAAGGGGAACAGTGAGAAAAATAAGGGGAAATAAAGCACAACAGAGCAAGGAATTAACCAATGCCAACGAACGTTACATAGGGACATAGGGACTAAACAAGACCTAAAAAGAAAAGACACAAAAAGCCACCAAAAGGATATAAAAAACAATCAATAAAGAAACCCCTTCTTCTCTCATATCTTTTTTTTTTCTTTTATTTTTCTGCAAATCTCTAGACCGCCTTGCATAGATGAAATAGATCCCGGCTTATCTATGACTTAATCTCTCTTCCTCCTCATCCTCATCCTCATCCTCTCTCCTTCTCTACGGCAATAGGGCCAGCAACCCCTATTCCTCTTCCTACCGAGACACACCGATGGGACAGGGCAAGCAATGATCAAGGATATTTAAAGAACGAACGGAAACAAGAAAAAGAAAAGAAGCACCAACGAAGAGATATCTTGGGAGAAATTTGTAAACCCCTTCATGAATAGAGTAAATGACAGCCAGAAATTAAGATAGGAAAAAACTAAAAAAAAATCAAACCAAATCAGGACTACAACTTTGCACAAGTATACAAAAAGAGAGCTATGAAAGGAAAGGATATACGATGGAAAAGAGCAAAAGAGTACTAGGAAATGTAGTTGAGACAGATGAAAAACGAAAACAGAACCGACACCGCACCGCCAATAATGCGCCTCCACTTGACATGATAGGATATATAAAACTCGGAAAAATCTCTCCTTCTCACCCGCTAACTCACGTGCACACCACTACCATTCCATACTTCAACCTCCTCTAACACGATCGATGAAATAACATCGCTATCTCACACCTTAAGGCATCATTAAAAGGATATTCTACCCGGTCGACGGATCGAAACTCCAAAGAAAACCCGGAGAAAAGGAAAGAAAAAAAATTACCAACGTGCAAATAACAGGAAATGCCCAAAACACTATGCCACGCGAAAAAGCAAACCACATACGAAGGAATGACAATGAAATGAATGAATGAAAAGGATGCAAATGTAACTGATACAAAGTTAAAGGAAGTATGTAAAATAAAATAAAAGGGACCCAATTCCAGCCTATTATTAGGCTGGTAAGAGAGCTATGCAAAGCTTTCCGGAAGAACGTGCCGTTCATCGTCTCCCTTCCCAACTACCCACCTCGCCTAACTTTTGACAGATAAAAATAACGTATGGCAAATAACCTCGTTCAGCTTCTAGGAAAAGATGAATAGTCGCCGTATAAAAATGTAGCTCCTGAGAAAAGAAAAAAGCTTTTGAAACGCCTCGTTGCACACAGGTCATTAGAAGAAATGCGTATAAACTTTGGACTCCTCATGAACATCCATCTCCTATATAGCCTGTTAGCACGCTATCCATGAAATAACCAGCAAAATAATACATACCATTTTGAATGTATTCAACTCCTCTTTGATCTGTTGAGCCAACATAGGAGTCAATCTATTACATGTGGCAATCTCTCCACGTCTATCGTATTCCCCGCTTGGCCAGGTATCGTGAAAGGTGATCCGTGGGCTAAAGCTGACATTATACCGTGACATTGAAGCAGGCGAGGTAGGGGCACTATTGGAAGAGCCAGTTGGAAACCGAGGTGAAGACATGAAGTAATCATCACCTTCGATCTTGAGCGAATCTGGCCTCTGTTTAACAGATGACGGTCGCTGATTCTCAGTGTCCGGGAGACCAGAAACCGCACCATTGAGATCGACCGGTTTGGCTACTGGAGAAGAAGAGCCGGACCCTTTTTCCACTAATTAGCAATTAAACCCCATACTTGGCGATTGAACTTACGTTTCAATATTCCTTTTCGTACAGCAGCCAGAATCTCGGCTCGATCCTTATCGGTCCCAACTACACTCTTACGGGCCAAATCGTCGCCAGCACTACTAGTGCCCCGAGCATTTGGATCCAGCGTCTGGTGCTGCCCAGTCTCAATTGAATTTCTACCTAGCTTAGGAAACCCTGTCCCACCACCAACCTGTTCGTGCGGATCAGAATTGACATTAACCATTTCTCGCTCCGCTTCAACAGTGACCATTGACACCTGACCAGTACTGGGCTGAGAGGTAACTGGCCCGCTGGCAGCGGGGACACCAACGACTGATTTGGGCCTAAATAGCCCAACAAGCGAACGAGTAGATTTCTTCATCCCCTTGCCCATTTTTCTAATCATGATCGAAGCTGACGATGCTGTCGATGACACCGAGATATTGTCGGTCGACCCGGTGAAAAAGTTCCCCTGACCGTTGTAGATGCCTTCTCCCAAACCAGCTTCCTCCTGACGTTTTACAATTCTCGCCTGTTCCGCCTCTTGTTCTTCGCGAAACCTCTCTTGTCTTATTCTCGCTCTCTCAGCCGACTCTTCACCCCTTAGGCTATTAACGGCCGAGACTTTACGAAGTTCGGCTGCGCTACCGAACGAAAAAGCACGTCTAAGCCGACTCTTCATTCCTTTACGCGGTTCAGAGAAGAAAGTACTGTTGTCAGCCCCGAGATTTCCTGAAGATTGTGGAGCCGCATTGGTATTGGCTGTATCATTCGGTGGTTGTGGGGCAGATGGTGAATCTGAATTCATAGTCAGTGGTTTGGAAAGGGGCGATGGGGCTGTGGTTCGCTTGTTTAAATCGGTAGAGGAGGCGCGTGGAGGGACGTGAGCAAGATTGATCTCGTGTGGGGAGTTAGTCGAGCTCTGGCCAGGGTTGGAAGTTGTCGAATGAACAGAGTTACGTTTGCTCTGTAATGCCCCGTTAAAATAAGGTTATAGACATAAAGAGAGGGGGTTATTACAGAGCTTGGCCGTGAGGAATTCCCTGAGGCTGAACTATCGGTGCTACCGGCCCTCCTATTACCCGGTCGGGGAGAATTTTGGGCGATTGAATTAGGGCCCGAAGCCCCAACTTGTGACCTATTAGAACCGCTAGCAGAGCCGCTGGCGGCAGATCCGGGCCGAGAAAGCTGTACATTTGTTGTCTGAGACAAGGATGACATTTCATTCCTTACAAAGTTTTGGAAACTTTCGGGACTGAATGCGTCAGGACCAACAGATCTCCGCCTATTTTGCATCTGTTGTAAATTTGAAATGGCAGACGGGTTCCGATAAGTGTGGATATCATCAACAGACTGACTCCTCAATTGTCCAGCGTAATCCCCAATAAAAGGTGCTTTTCCTACTCCACCTGCATTTCCAATTGATGGTGGTAGTGAAGGATTGCTGTTTGCCCTACCAGGCTGTGTATATAGAGCAGCTACAGCAGCCATTCCAGATCCGCTTGGCTGGGCAGACCCGCTTCCGACTTGTCCTGTATGGGAACTCGCTCGCCCATTATTAGCACGACGATAGCGGTCGGGACTGGGTCGGTTAGTTGGGGACGAGATTAGTGGAGGTGGTAGATTGGTTGATATTGTAGAAAGGGGCCTTAGGTTAGGGCGACCATCAGAATGTTCCTCCTTGGAACGGAGAATCGTGGATTGAGCCTGTTGGTTTCGAAATGAAGGGTCTGAAGAAGCCGACGAAGAGGAGGATACAGAATCTGAGGCGGGGTATCGATTTCGTGAATCCGATTGTCCGACAGTGGCAGCAGATGATGTTCTCTCACCGGCTTTAGGACCGACCAAGGCTGATTTCGTATTTGACAGCCCGGGTGTGCTTGTGAAAGCATAGGGGGCCACAGGTGCAGACGAGTAACTAGAGCGATAGCCACCACCAATGTTGTTATTATTAGTATTTGTATTTGGGTAACCTCCCATATTTCGTGGTGTCAAGTGATGATGCTGGGCAGGGTGAGCAGACTGGCTTGGAGTTCCTGCTTGTAAGGTGGTCGTGGACGATTGAGGACGTGATTGCATCAAAGAAACTGGTGGGGAAGACTGTTGGGTTGGAAATGACTGGACGAGAGCTGCCATGTTGGAGCGGGTCCCGTCACTGGTACTGAGGGCTGAATTCGACGTCGTTTTGGTGACGGCGATGTTTCCCTGATTTAACTAGATTTTGGAGGATTAGACCTTGTTTCGCTGTGGCCGATACCTTAAGATACAGTAGTAAAGAAAGTAGCGAAGTAAGCTAAAGTAGTCAGGAACGCCAAAAGTCAGTAAATGAGTGTCTTAGGCGAGAAAGCCACCCCTTCTTTCACTACTACGGTGAGACGGATTGTAGCAAAGCGTTTTTGTTTTTGTTTTTGTTTTTTTTCAGCTTTTCGCTTTCTTTTCTTCTCTTTTCCACTGGACCTCGAATCACGGTAAGCTCTTTAAAAAGAATGAAGACTAACCCCTTTCTTTCTTTTCCTTCTGGAAATGACGCTTGGGCAATGATCAGGAGTTCCGGGCCCAGATCAAATTAAAGATTGTAAGTGAAAAAATTGTTGACAAGAATCGAAAAGACGGAAATGATGCACTAGCGGTGATGATCGTCTACGTATCTAACGGTGCAAGAGAAGGGTGTCAAATGCACTCGGCTCGCCGTCTGGGACAAGTTCGTTAAGTTGGAGGAAGAAGGAAGGGTATTGGATGGTGAGGAAGGAGGACACTGAACAAGTGGTATTGGCTGAAAAGATTACCGCGGGGGGGGGGGGGGAAACGACACCGTCGATAACCAATTGTAAATAGAAGAGAGACAGTTGGCTTGAGGGAGGTGAGGTGGTAGTGCCTGAGGAAGAAGAGACAAGAGAAAGGGACAGAGGTGGTGGTGGAGGAAGGAGGTGGAGGTGGTGGTTCGTGGTTTAGTTGCCGTTGTGGGTTCGTATGCAGCAGGGGTGAGAGGGAAGGAGAAGAGAGAAGGAGGAGGGGTGGGAAGGATGAATTGGGGTGTGATGATGTGTGGAGGCCGAAAGACCAGGTGGGAATTCAAGCGAATGAGGGGGGGAATAACAAAGGGTTAATTGACAGAAGAAAGTAAGAAGAGAAAAACACGGTTAACACGCTCACGAAGGGAGGAAAGAAAGAAAAAAAAAAAAAGAAAAGGCAAGAATGACGACGAGGAAAGGAAAGAGATGAATGAGTGAGAAGGTGAGTGAGCGAATGGTGAGGGAATGGGTGGATAGGTGAGCGAGTGAGTGAGAGTGTGTGTGTGGGTGTAAGGAGGGAGAGAGGGAGTGGCTCCTGAGAAGCGAGCGCGGCTGCAATCAGTAGTAAGTTAAGCTGCAACAACAGCACACGGTACGAGTGTAAAGGGGAATGAATACAAGAGGCCTAGCACAGGAGCAAGCAAGTGGAACGACTGAAAAGAGTACCGACCGTACTGGCACGTTGATGGCTACGGGCCTACGGCAGAGCATACCAGGGAGAAAAGGATAAGAACCCTTTTCGTCGAAAAAAAGGGAGACTCAAACACCTTCTCTCTTTTACGGTATGGTATGCTCAAAAAAAATGTTTTTTTTTTTGTGTTGTATCAGTTAGTACGGTATGTACGGCATGTACGGCGCTCGTGCAGTACCTGATGTGTATGCACGATCAACGCCGGCGAGCAGGCTAAGAGAAGGAAGGCGGTCGGTTAGCCGTCGACGCTACCGGTATCGTAAGTTATGCTGGGAGGTTCTTGGCAATTGCTTCCACTGTTGATTCCAACTGCTTCACCCATTTCACAAACACAACCCAAGCGAGTGACCAGCATTACCGTAAAAATTCTTGCGATTCGCCATCTCCACCAGGCCTCAGATCGCAGCATTTGCCCACAATAGGTTTAGTTTGGCAAGTTAACAGAATTACGAAAATCAGTTAATGAGATCCAACACATCTAAATGACTCATGCTATACTGTGAGAGGAAAGTACTAATCCTTCTTGGGAGCATCCGTCTCCGAATCCGGAGATCAGAGACCTTGCGGAGATGGCGAATCGCAAGAGTTTTTACGGTATCCCAAGAAGAAACAATAATAAAAGGCAAAAGTGAAAGTGAAAAAAAGAAAAGAAAAAAAAAGAAAAAAGTAAAGTTAAAGAAATGCTTATCCCATATCATGACAACAAATATTTCTTAGAGGAAATAGAAAATGGTGAGTGAAAAAAAGAAGTATCATAACTATCGTATTCTACGGCGCTCAAATTATACAGATATTGAAAATCAGCATCAGGGTGCATTGTAAACTCATACCTTAAGAGAAGATGGGCTAAAACACCTTAAAAACGGCGATTCAAAAGACGAAAGAGCGTCTGGCGTGGCTGTTTTACCTTATTTATTCATTCTTCCAGATATATTATCTTCTATGCGCCAAGATGGAAAAACTCCAATAAGAAGGGAGAGGAAAAAAAAGAAAAAAAACTTTGGGATAATACTCCCCGGTACTCAAGCAATGTGGTGTCCTTATATGCTGAACCAAAAGCGAAGAATATGTTAAGAGACGCGTCATATTTTTCTAGAGCTACCCTAGCGGTATCGGGCACTTTCTCTCCTCTCTAGCATGTTAAATGATTGAATTATTGGTCCACAAGAAATGTTGCTTTGCTGCTATGGTATCATGGCATCTTGAAACGTTAGCCCCTCGGTATTAAATTTTGTTTCCCTAATGACTGTGCAGTAACTCAATAAAGCCGCTTAATCAACTCAGGGTCCACTTCTAGCCCCCCTCCCCCCCCAACGGGAGTGGCTTCCCCACGACTTCAAAAATAATGCGGAGTATACAGTGGAATACGGTAGCGGTAACTCCCTCCTTCTATCGGACCGACAACTTTGCGCCTTATTCACTTCCTCCTCATGGTGGCCAAACATCTACTTTAATAACAGCATCAACTTGTCTCAGTCCACCGTGAATATATTAAAGGGCCTACTGCCCACCAGTAACTCCACCAAACTGTAATGTAGGTACAGTACGGTAGGAGTCAGCAACCTGTTGTGATACCGGCCTGCGCCGGGTGAAAAGCAGCCGCATACCGTAAACTAATTGATTGAACAAGATTTTGTGATGGTTCCTTTTATTTATGATATCAACATTTCCAGAGCGCTAATCCCTTGATAGCTCGCCCCAGCTTCCGAGCCAAATTAAGGAGAAACAACATTGCATTTGGCAAGCCAGAATTCCTGTAATGATAACTAAATATGCACAGCCACCCTAGCAGCCCACCAGCGAAGAGAGCTAAATCAATGCCCCGTGCTAACCACCATTTGTTTCTACCGCATGTTTTAATGGTACTCGCACAGTAACTTAGTACAGTATAATACCGGTAATGTACTCTTGAATCCCCCCACGGGTATCCCCTTGTTAGGAGTTACAGGCTACCTATGAACAGATGCCGAGCCTTTACTGGCACAGGAAGCCCTAGACCAAAGACCTGGAACTCATCCTCCTGGTCCAAAATCCAGAGGCACCTACCTATAGATGAAGTTGGAATGCAGGCAGCACCCATTTTTGAATTGCAACCCTCTCCAGAGAAACCAAACAAACTGGCTCCCATAACTGAGGACAGTGTGAAAGGCTGGGTTGAGGTGAAGGAGAAAGTAAGAAAGACGATACACTAGGTATGGACTGAACTGGCATGCCCCCCATACTACCCATACAGACCCTCCTTTAGGAAGTGTTGGAACTTTATATTGCTACCAAAATTCCAGGCTGGGAGGATCCACCAAATGAGAGCCAACAAGAGCTATTTGAATACATAATTAGACTGGTCAAGTCAGGACTTGGATAGAGATCTGTTATGGGGTAGTCCAACTGTAGATAGGGCCGGTAGGTCTAAGCCATAAGCTTCTTGAAATAAGGCAAGGTAATGATAAAACAAAGATTGTTAAGGTAGGCTTGTATTTTCCAAAGACTTGGAAGGAATGAGTGTAATAAGGGTTTTTCAAGAGTAGGATAATAAATATATTAATAAGATCTCTTCTCCATTGCTTGATGTTTCTAATAACTGGGAGTACCTCGATATTTATATTCCACGTCTGGGTTATTGCGGGCTACAATCAACTCCCATACTATCTAAGTATCTCCGTCAAAAACCTCTTAATTTTCCTAAGAGTGAACACTCTTGACCCTGAGAATCTTTGCCTTACTTAGCTTTGATTTCTTCAAACTCATATTATTTCTGGGGGGTGTGAACACTCCTCCAGTAGGTAGTCTTCGATCTCTCCACTATATGAACTTAATTTGAATATGCCACCCTAATGGCAACTATATCAATCATTCTGCCTCAAAACATAAAGTGATCAGCTTTAATGAATGAGCATGGCCATTGTGTTGCATATTGATGCATCACAAGACCCATCGGATATATAGGGTTTTTTACTCTGGATAGAGCCAATAGCTTATCCAGCGAAAACCTCTCATACCGATTCTCGAGTAGGGCCTCTTAGGGCACTACTTCTTTCAAAGCAAGAGGCTCGGCTCTATGGCTACCCATCAGTACCATAGGCTCATGATATTCAGTCACTAAGGTTTCTTCTCCAATCGTCCCATTACCTATCAGCCATAATATTTAACTGCTGATGTACAAAGTAATAGCTTGCTCAAAACTAAACCAAATTCCTCCAAGTTACTTCCCATGAGTCGCCAATGGTGCTCTCTCATATATCCTATGGACAGCATCCAGTCGGACAGATGGCGACGACATATATGGTGTTATGCTAAAGGTGCTATTTATTGTGGCTAAAGTGTCAGGACGCAACTCGACCGTAATACCGTGATGACGCCTGGTCCCTTCATGGGGGCTGCAGGGGTATGGTAGAAATAATCCTGAGTAAAGGCCGGGTAACTTTGGCCCCTTTTTTCCATATGCCTAACAAGATCTAAAGTGTGATGACTGCAGACTGGATGATTAGACCTTCAAACATATAATATCAGACTGCCCCAACCTGGAGAACCAGTACAGGGACCAGGACCCTGAGGTTTTTAACATAGGGTCAGATTTGACACTATGGAAGACTGGCAAAGCAGGAAAGGATTTGGTTGGAAAACTTTCTTTGTTTATTTCATTGAATTTAGTTAATTTTCCAGTTAAGATAGGAGTATTTCCATTTACAAGAGGTTCCAATTTGGGTTCTTAAATTGTTATTGGCTTTTGGGCATATGACTTGATAATTTTGAATATTTTTATTCATTTATTTGTTTTTATTTTGGGGGTGAAGAGAAGTTTCTTTTGTTATTGGGGTTTTATAGGCCATACCTTCGGGTGCATGCCAGGATTTTCCCTGTATTTAAATAAATCTAAGGACTTGACAAAAAAAAAAAAAAAAACTCGAATCCCCCATCTTGCTCTGCCGTCCCCTCCTTTAGCCACTTCTTGGAATACCTTCCTTGTTCCTCCGTTGAAGATCGCCCCGGCTAGGGAATCTATGGTAACGTACAGTACTCGAGTAGAGTGTTTTGTTGTCCCACAAGATCCCGGCGTACCTGAATCACAACAAGCCTAGATGAATCAACACTGGAATTCGTCATCCAAAGAACGAGTCGGTCTGCAAAGCACGAACGAGAGAGGGGGGAGTGTAAGATGAGCCAGAGATACTTTAAAGGGCTCAATGGCTGTGAAAACAAGGTGCATATCCAGTCTCGCGGAGAAGGGGCGGTAAATTACAAGAGGTTCTCCTGCAAAGAACAATACACAAGTATGTTTGCCCCGCATTTCAAGCTCTCGAATCCATGGATCAATGGTACTTTGTACTGAGATTGTGGGGAAAGGGTTCCTTCAATTCGTATTTTCCTGTCGCTTCTTCGTAACACAAGGAAAAGGGAGAGGCCATATTTTTCCTGGTGGGGAATTTCAAACCACCCCTGTTCGATTGGACAAGCATAACCCTCGTAAAGGAGAAAGTGGTTATGTCACGTTGCCTCTAGAATTTATTTTTTTGAGGCTGGTGGCTCCCAGGTTATTCAATTACACTGCAAGATACTGTACTCGTATACTTGGATATGGTATGCGTTCGTGGACGAACTGCTGTACTTAGTAGATGAGCTGGCTGGTGCGAATTGATTTCGACAAACCGCTTCCCGGGCCTTGGGGAGGCCTGCGTTCCATGCTCCCATCACAACCTACCTCGTTATGGGCCTCCTTTCTGTGTACTGTACACTTTCTTTCTTGCCTCTGCATTGCAGTTGATACGACATTCGTACAGTGAGTTGCTGCAATGAAGGTCAGAGGTCCACTTATAATCCCAGTCAATGCTTCAAAGACGTGCAGCAGTGGAATGATCGACGCTGCTGTGTCAAGGCTATCGCGACAAACTAGAGAAATTAACGACAGCTTTGCTTTGGCAAGAAGTAAGTTAACTGTCTCGCATCCGAATTATAAACATTGTACTCGCTTAAAAAATCCGATATCGTACTGTGGTACGGTGCCTGATAATGCCAGTAAGTTGATACGCGCCTGAGCAGATAATCATGTCCTCCCATCGGCTAATCAATTTTCCGTTTAAGAATCAGGCCAGGCAGAAGGAATAACTAATTAACGAGCTTAACGTGGCTCCCAGATCCCTCAATCTAAAGACTCAATGGCCGGGAGAGAACCACTTTAAAGAGTTGTAGTGAGTATATTAAAACATACGGTGAAAGAGATTGCAATCATCAATGTTTTGAGGCGAGAAATTTGTCAAGAAACTTAAGATGATATCTCATTCTTCCTTCATCCTTTAATCAGAGAAGGGAGAAAGCCAAAAGCAAAATTGTGGATGTGCCTCGCCGCTCGCAAGGGTCCCGCTCTGCATCGCTCTTAATCCCTGTCCGCTCCCCCACGCAATTGGCCATGAGCCGAGTGCTTTCCCGAGTAAACACCACTACTCCATACTACCATATGATACAGCAATTTGAGTACAGAAAACGACAGAGCATACCGTATTTCACGATGTTCGTTTGAAATAATGCTCATTTGCTTATCACCGAAGGAGCGAGGTGGCAAGAAGCAGGAACAACATCCCTTCCGGGAGGAAACTAACTCCGTACCGGTTATATTTCCCAGAAATTTGCAGATCATTGTTTTCACTTATATTAGAAACAATATATACCCGCAGCGGGGAGCCTCAACTTAATTGTAGGTGTGCACCTGTGCGGTTTGTATGCCACCTCTCCAGTATTTCTATCCTAGAGAAAGTGAGGAATTGAGGTCAGTACAAGTGAGAAGTAGCGGTACGACATCACTGTAGGGCACAAATACCTCGATAAAAAGTCATAAATGCAAAAATGATCACATTCAGCCTAGATACCATTCTTCCCCGCTCCCTCCTTCCCTTCCCTTCCATATTTCCCCCCACGCATCTTCACTTCAACCAGATGAACTGCATAGAAGTACATATCGACGTACACTGACGCCGGTGGTAGAGTTGCGTTTGAAATATTTACATCTAAACCTTCCTTTCAACCATCATATTATCATAAAAGGCGAGAGGAGGAGGAGGTTTTTTTTTTGAAGATAAAAAAACTGCTGGGTTCTTCGCCATCCCTTCGTTCGTTTTCGAGCCCACACACACCCCAAGTTATTAGCTCGGTTGTGAGGTTCAATACCAGTAGTGAGTGGCGAGCGTGGGTCGTCGATATTCTCTGGTAATTTATTGGCTCGGTCACGGTGGACTCGCCTTTCTCCACCTACAGTACTTATTCTCGCAGGACTAAGATCTTATCTACACACCATTTGAGGTGTGCTTGGGCCTGAGGAACGGGAACGAATGAAGGGATCATAGGGGATGGTTTCGGACGAAAACTACCGTACTGTGCCTTTAACCAGTGGTTGCACTGTACGTCAGAGTTCTTGGCTTTCTCCTTTCACTTAACCCTCAATTTGGCCATGTAATTGGATCGCTTAACTTTCGTTTTTTGCGTTTTTTTAGTTTTTTGGTCTTGGCCAGATCCGCGATAAGATCCACCCTTTGATAAGATCTTAGACAGAGACGGCCCTAAAATTAGCCCCTAATCACGAATGGTCGTGTGGAAGAAGGCCACAAACAATCGACATGGGTACCGGTATTCATACTATTCAAAGCTAGGAGCTTCCTATCGTACTCCAGTCCTGTCCATGAATTGGTACGATCAGCCAACCACGGACCAAAACACAAGAGAACAAGTGGATATGCTTTCCCCCTTTTTTTATGTGTGAGTAGGCAGTTTCTCACCTGAATGTTCATTCTAGGGATCCCAACGATATAGTTCAGCTGTTCGAATTACGATAGGATTAAGCCTCGGATTCTGAGGGTTACTGCTCGTCTGGCTCTCCGGCGGAGCTGTTATCATCCGGCTTAAAAATCAGCAAAAATTACAATCACTACTGCAGCTGTCGATGCCTGACTTACTACCCCCCTACCCCCGGCAATTCAATGCCCACACGATGTAGGTTAGGGCAGGGAAGCTAACCAGGCGGTACTCTTCCTTTACTTTTCTTTCAAACGTTGGCATCTGAACCTAAGCTTTTTTATTTCTTCATTTTTTATTCTAAAAAATGGAAAAATCGTTGCCGCTATAGCCCGCATGATACAGTAGTACATGCATCGCATCGTTTAGTCTCTCCGGACCCGAAGACTTGTTACCTGAGTCCGGTTAGTTCAGACTGATTTCATGAATCTCGTGATCGCTGGGAAACGGTTAATTACCCTTTTTACTATTATGGTTATTTCGCATGGGACCTCACTTCCTTCTTGCCTTACCTCGATAACATGGCAAATTCTATTTTTTGCTGCAAAGTATAACACCAAGCTGCCACATGATGCTGCTAACAGGTATGATGCAGTCAACTAAGGCTATCGTTTTTCCATTGTTGTCTTTTGCCTTGTGTGTAACTTGAGCCGGACTAAGCTAACTTGAGTCTTATTATAGAAATGTCCCCCTTCTAAACGACCAACTCGATCCCTCTACTCGTAGCCACCGGGTCTATCGCATTTTTTTACGTACTTGTACAGTATAATACCCAGATCGACCACTTCTTCTCCCCGGGGCACCGGCAGCTCAGTCGAAATCAAAACATCAAGAGCCCGGAAAAGATAAAAAGAAAAAACACCACGTAATCACGAAATCTCGTGGATTAAGGACTTATGTGCCTACTGCGGTATTGATTATGCACTGGGTTATGTCACTATCATCTTTCGGACTTTCTTCCAGCTGGTTTAGCAACCTACGTACGGTACAGTATCTTATTACCTACCGACATAGCCATCTAAATACCCAAACACCCCCACTTACCACGATATCGCACAACGCACGGTTGTCCACATATTCTATAAATACTCAGGGCAAGGGTTTTCAAGGTTTCTCCTAATACTAATCCTTCATCCCGGTCGGTATACTCGACAGCGCTAGAGAAGAAAAAAAAAACGGTCTTTATATTAGTTGCCGTTGATTTTTGCATTGGCCATTTCCCCTTTAATATCAGCTGAATGCCATTTTTTTTCTTCTCGATATCTCTTCTGCCATACGTTCTTCCAATGAGGAGTACAGGTGACATCGATCACGGCAGGCGTTTGGTGAGATGTATGTACGGCAGACGATAGTTTCATATGCACAGGTTTCAGATGCTTAAATCGAACGATTTACGGGACGACGGTGCAGAACATTGCCGGTGTGGCGTTATTGGGATTTTTCTATTTTTTGTTGCTGCACAGGCTGACGGTTTCCGTGTCATAGTTTGTCACTCGGACGCATGGACGGCAGGCGCGACGGAAGTGGTGGTGGAAAAATGCACCAAGTGATAAGTTAGAGGCTGAGGATGTGATAAGAGGGAAGTCTGCAACGGGGGATTCCGAGAATTGAGTTACAGATGCTCTCTTGTCTGTTGCATAGGCATAACGATTGGTGGCGAAAAAAATCCAGGGCTGCTGCAATCATATTTTCCTTGCTGATCGAGTACGTTTCCTGAGAGTGGGGTGAATTAGCATCTAACTTAAGCCTTATGCAGCAAATTTTCATCTGGGGATCTCGGACCCTGGAGATTTTCACGTGAGATTCTTATGCACAGTGCAGGTGGGGCATTATTTTTTGGTGGGTCAGATACTTTTCAAGCCGAAAACAGAGAAATCATGATATGTCACTCGAAAAACCATTGTCGTCACATTGAAATTCAGAAAACCTTACCGATAAGATGGAGGGGTTTTAGCTTGATCGGAGTTGATTGCCCCCTAGATATCCTGGGAACTTTATGCACAACAAGGTTAAAATGATTTTATTCTCGTTCAGCCGTCTCGCGTTCGAGTGAGATCATATGAAGACGATAGGTTGGAAATTTACTAGTAGCTAGAGCGAGTTATCAACCGCAAAGGAAAACAATTATTTAGGGTATAGCTTGGTGAAAACATAGAAACGATTCACGTCGCTGAAGTCTAAAGAGGCTGAAGTGAACTTTGAAAAATTAATCCTGACGCGTATCAGCGCTCAGAGTTCATCGAATCTCACCTTCTCCACCCCATCGCACCCTTCCCTCTTCTCCATCTCCAAGACGATCCTAGAAAACTACCACTTCTCCTCAGGATTCTTCTTAAACTCCAAATAATCCTCCAACCTAAAGAACGAAATCTCCGTCTCATGTTCTACACCCTACAATCAGCACTCCACCCCCCCACAACAAACACAGGGGAAGTAAGGGGACTAACCACACCCATACTCCTCCAACGTCCTCCCATCGTCTCGGAAAATCAACTCATCCCCACCATCCTCCATATTAATAATTAAATTATTAGTCTTTGTGCCATGAGCTTTTGTATACAACTTGAGCGTATCTATCCCCTCTCCCTCATTAGCCCCTCTTCCTCCCCCCCCCCAAGGGCAGGTAGAACAGGGCAAACCAAGACCCCCAATAACCCCCTTATAAGCTTTCCATCCGCCGCCCGCGGCGACGGGGACCTCGCTGCGCACACGCTCTTTTAAGGCGCCGGAGGTAAGAGTTGTTAAATCTAGGTTGTGCAGAACTAGATTCTTGGCTGTGCGGTAGGGGAAGTTTTTGATGATGCGGATGGTGAGGGTTGCGGTTGTTACTGTGTATAGTGGGTTAGTTCTGGTGGTGGTGGTGAGGGGAGGGGGAAGAAGGGGGGGGGTACATGGACGGGTTAGTAGGTCGGAGGAGGACATGGTGGTTGTGGGTGAGTGGGGATGAATATTGGGATGGATGGAGGTTATGGTGGGAGTGTGTGTGTATGGTAAACTCTATTTTGTAAGGGATATTCAAAAAAAAAAAAAAAAAAAAAAAAAAAGAAAAGGGGGGGGGGGGGGGGGTTGATTTAAATCACTTTTTCTCTCTCGGGAGGG
>ML120363.1:821938-872728 GCA_003788595.2 Choiromyces venosus 120613-1
CCATTGTGTCGCATATTGATGCGTCACAAGGCCCATCGGATATATAGGGTTTTTTGCTCTGGATTGAGCCAATAGCTTATCCAGCGAAAACCTCTCATACCGATTCTCGAGTAGGGCCTCTTAGGGCACTACTTCTTTCAAAGCAAGAGGCTCGGCTCTATGGCTACCCATCAGTGCCATAGGCTCATGATATTCAGTCACTAAGGTTTCTTCCCAAATCGTCCCATTACCTATCAGCCATAATATTTAACTGCTGATGTACAAAGTAATAGCTTGCTCAAAACTTAACCAAATTCCTCCAAGTTACTTCCCATGAGTCGCCAATGGTGCTCTCTCATATATCCTATGGACAGCATCCGGTCGGACAGATGGCGACGACATATATGGTGTTATGCTGAAGGTGCTATTTATTGTGGCTAAAGTGTCGGGACGCAACTCGACCGTAATACCGTGATGACGCCTGGTCCCTTCATGGGGGCTGCAGGGGTATGGTAGAAATAATCCTGAGTAAAGGCCGGGTAACTTTGGCCCCTTTTTTCCATATGCCTAACAGTAGCTCCCCCTCCTAGGACTTCATCTCGAACGTCTCCTTTTTCAAAATAAAAAATAAAAATAAAATAAAAAACTTCTTTTCCTGGAAACTCAACATGATAGGGTAAAAAACTTTCACCCATTTGCTTGGTCATGCAAAGAAAACCTTGTCACATTATTCCAATCCTGCCTGTCCTGGCATTTCTGGATTTAACTTATGAAATTCCTCCACTAGTTCCTCAGCACGCTCTAGGTGCTCTGGGGGTTCCCAGGTGTTCTCATCTTCGGAATAACCTTTCCATTTCACGAAATATCGGAGCTCTTGGAGGACTTTATTTTGTCCTCTAACTTGTCTCGTATAGGGGATTATTTCACTCCTCACAATTCTCTCCACTTCCCATTCTAAGTCACCTTCGACTTCTTCTGGGTCGTGGGGCGGCTGTGCCTGTCCGGGCCGAATAGAAACTCAGTAGAGTTCGAGCAGTGCTACATGAAAGACTGGGTGGATTTTCCACCAGTCGGGTATTTGGAGTTTGTAGGCTCGTTCGCCTTTCTTTTCCAATACTTTAAAAGGCCTGTAAAGCTTTGGGCTCAGCTTCTTCGAGGGCCATTTTGATCCCATATTTTTACCGTTGAGCATGACTTGGTCTCCAACTTTTATGTCTGGTTGCTCCCTGGCTTTTCGATCATAATACCTTGACATGGCTTCTCATGTAGATTCCAGTGTCTCCTTGGCTTGTTCATGTATATTTTTCATCCAGTGCACATAGAGGGCCACACCTGGGTTTTGAGCCTCGTGTTCTCTCATCCATTCTGTCTGCGGGTGGAAACCATAGTTCGTAAAGAAGGGAGTCAATTTGTGTGCATTGGTGGTAGAGTTGTTGTAGGCATATTCTGTTACTAGCAGGAGTTGATACCAATCATCCTGATCGTAGTTGACAAAGCTTCGTAGGTAACCTTCCAGCACTTAGTTGGTTCTTTCAGTTTGCCCATCAGTCTGAGGGTGGTAGACCATTGACATTCTTCTTTTAATTCCCAGAGCCTGGCATAATGACTCCCAAAACTCACCTTGAAACTTTGCATCCATGTCGGAAATAATTTCCGTGGGTAGCCCGTGGAGTTTCCATACTTCTTGGAGGAAGACGTTGGTGACGTCTTTTGTGGTCGCATTTTCTTTTAGACCGACAAAATGTGCCATCTTGGTAAACCGGTCCACTACGACCATGATCTGGGTGTGTCCCTGCGATTCTGGTAGTTGGACAATAAAATCTATCGAGATAGATGTCCAGGCTGCATATGGTACTTGTAAGGGTTGAAGTAACCCATATCTTGCATGTCGAGGAGATTTATTGTGTTGACACTCGTCGCAGGATCTGACATAGTCATTAACCCAGCCTGTTAACCCCTTCTAGTAGAAGTCTCGTGTGACTATTTCTAGGGTTTTTTCCTGGCCGAAGTGTCTGGTGATTTTTGAGTTATGGCATCCATTCATTATGAGGGTTTGAATACCTTCGTCTGCTGGGATAAAAAGCCAGTCTTTGTAGTATACCAGCCCATCCTTCAAGTTCCAGAATTTGGGAAGGTCCATGCTGTCATTTTTCAGTCTTTCTAACTCCTGCCTTCTCGTGACCCACTCTTCATCTCGTTCAGCTACTTCTTTGACTTTGGCCACAAAGTCTACATTGAACTTCTTTATTTCCACTCTTGCGATGATGGCATTGGACAACATTACTACTTCTTGTAATAGTTTAGGATTGTGTTCCTCATCGTAATAGTCAAAATGCTCATTGTTTCTAGAGCTCACTTGTAGAAAGCATACTGTTGGCTTTTTCCCAAGCAGGTCACTACTTCCAAAACCCATGTCGGCTTGTTCTGTTATTGCCAAGTCTGCTAGTTCCAGGAGCTGGGTGTTGTCGATTTTCTTGATAATAATTTGAGCTATCCGATCCTCCTTGGTGATTTTGTAATCCGCATCCATCTGGTTAACCATTAAGACTTTTATTTTGCCAGTATAGTTGGCATCTATTACCCCGGCGCCTATGTGTATGCCATGTTTAAGCGCCAATCCACTTCGGGGTGCAATTCGCCCATAGGTTCCTTTAGGAAGCCCTATAGCTATTCCTGTCGCAACCAGGGCCTGTCCCTTCCCGGGGATGATTAGTGTATCCATACTATACAAGTCATGTCCTGCTGCAAGCATTGATCCTCTAGTAGGGATCTTAGCACTCTGTGCCATTCTATGGACTCAGATTCCCAGTGGCTCTAAGCTTTCATCCAAGTCTTCTGTCTCCGACATCTGGTCATCCTCTGGCCTAGGATCGAGTTCCATGTCCTTTATAGGGGTTAATCTTTTGTCCCCGGGGTTTTTCCATACTACAGCGATTTGTAAGAAGTTTTCCAGCTTCAAGATTAACTATTCACTATGGGTAGCTCCCCCTTCAGGACGGTGCTCCAGCTATCTACTTAGTGCATCTGGTTTCCCGCCTTGGGTTCCTGGTCGGTAAGCAATGCACAAGTTAAAATCTGCTAGCTTTTGGGCCCATCGAATTTGTCTCGCACTCCATGCCTTAGTGGTGAGAAAGTACTGTAAATTTTGATGGTCTATGTAAATAGTAATGGGGACCTCAGTTCCTGCCAAGTAGTGGTGCCATTCTTTAAAGGCTTCCACAATTGCCAACAATTCCTTGTCATGAACATCGTAGTTCTGTTCCACAGGGCCGAATTTTCATGAGTGGAATGCTACTGGGTGTAGTTTTTTCTTTACAAGTTGTGATAGAACACAGCTGAGTGCAAAATTGCTTGCATCGGTTTCCACTATTGTCTCTTTCATGGGGTCAAAATGGCAAAGAATTGGTGCCATCACAAACTGTTCCTTCAGGAATTCAAAAGCTTCATCCTGTTCTCTTCCCCAGGCAAAATGTTTGGAATTTCCTTTCAGGAGCTCTGTAATTGGTTTGCAAATTGCTGAGAAATCCTTGATGAATCTTGAGTAAAAATTTGTGAACCCCATGAAGATTTGTATGTCTTTTACCGATTTTGGCTGCTTCCAATTTCAAATAGACTCCTCTTTTTTCTCGCTTATGGAGACTCCTTTTGTGGTTAATACATAACCAAGAAATTCCACCATGGTAACGTGAAAGTAAGACTTTGCAATAGAGACTGCTAGTTGATATTCTCTTAGGCACACTAACACCTTTTGTACTAGCTCCACATGACTTGCCTCACCCGCTGAGTAGATAAGAATGTCATCCGTGTAGACCATGACCCCCCCTGATCTAGGAATTCTCTTAATATTGTGTTCATCATTGCTTGGAAGGTATCTGGGGCATTAACCAGCCCAAATGGCATGACTTTGTATTCAAAGTGCCCATAGCGAGTCTGGAAAGCTGTCTTCCATTCATCTCCTTCTTTAATCCTAATTAGGTAGAACCCATCTTTTAGGTCTAATTTAGTCAAGATGGTTGAGCCAACGACTCAGTCTTATAACTCCATCATCAGGGGGAGTGGGTATTTGTTGGATATCGTAATCTTATTGAGTCCTCTATAATCAATGCATAGGTGCCAGCCACCGTTTGACTTTGGTACAAACAGTATCAGGGCCCCACATGGCGCTATGCTAGGTCTGATTTTTCCTTGTTCTAACATCTTGTTTAGGTATATGTGTAGAGCCTCCAATTGAGAGGCTGAAAGCTTGTAAATGGGTCCCCAAGGGGGACTTAGACCCTCCTTGAGGTCAATTGCATGATCGAAGGTTCTTCTTTGCGGTAATTTCTCTGCAGCCAAAGGTAGGAAGAGGTCCGTATAATCCAGGTATTCTTCTGGCAACTGGCAGATCACCAGTTCCCTGCTTTCATCAATAGAGCTTACCAGACCAACAACTGTCGCATCTGGATCATGTACTATGTCATCGTCCCATTCAAATTGTTCGTCCCAGTCATACCATGTACCTGGACCACAGTGGTCATGACATTTCTGGTTTTGAAATTCCCACCTATCCAAATAGATTATATTAGATATGGGGTGTTCTTTCAACCATCCATAGGGTATTATCATCCCCTATCTATTCGTAGGTGCCACTTCGCAGGGAACTTCGGTGGTATGGTGATTCATGTTACGATCTGCTATATGATCTCTCCTTTCTTATATCTTGCAACAGGCAACGAACCTACTGTTAGCTTTTTCTTAGAGATAATACTCACTTATCTCCTATTGTATTTTCTTTCCTTCGAGAATTATCAATACTGGTTATCTCACACGTCTTAGATATTGACCGTTGTCAATACTAAGTCCTTATAGTGCTAACTAGTATTGATTCTGTTCCTCTTCGTGATTGTTGGTCTTTGTAGTAAAGAGCGTAAAGGTGTTTTATTGATAACTTATAAGATAGGAAATAACTTAGGTGGTTGCGTGAAGAACTAACTATCAGGTCCTATTGACCTCCTTATATAGTTCTTCCAGCAACCCGCTTACAAATCAAATGAGTCACAACTGTGACTCATGCACTCGCGTAACATATAACCTCATGACCATACTTGGTCATGCGCGAAAGTCCCATGACCTTAAAGGGGTCATGTGCGAAACCTCATGACTCGTATAAACGAAGTCATGCCTCTTAATCCTCATGACTCATAGGCGCACCTATGAGTCAATGCTCAACATACCAATCAAATTCAAACATAAATAACTATGACTCATAACTGTGAATCATGTGAAACCCTATGACTCGTATGTGAGTCATAGTGCAAAACATAACATCATATGACTCAACTGAGTCATGTGCAAAACCTTTAACAAATGAAATACTTATGACATATAATTGTATGTCATGTGAAACCATTACCAACCATGCCAGGTTTGTAATACTAGCTCCCCTCTCCTTAAATCCTCAGTCCCTTGAGGATTCATGATGGTATTCTTCATAGTACACATCTTTCTTTATGTTTCTGCGGATGTGTGCCATATCCCCTGCGATCCTGCTAAACCTTTTTTCCTCTTCCTTCCTCGCATAGCATTCTCTTGCTAGCTCTCTTTCCAGGGCTCGGATTCTGATATCCTTGCCTGCTATCTCTCCTTTTGACCATTTCTTATTCGCCTCCAGCTCTTTAATTTGCTCCTCCTTTTCCTTGACTTTTCTCTTCAAGGTTTCCTTCATCTCGAAGGAATCGGTATGGGTTATCGTTGGACAATTTTCCAACTGTTCTCCACCTTTCTTGACCTTGGGCCAAGATTTTTGCCCCCCCTTCTCTTTGTTTTCATCCCTGAAAACCTTGCTTGCTTTGCCGTTAATAGGATGTTGTTGTCGCATGGCGACTGGGGTGGTGTTCTCGGGGATGGAGATGTTTCTTCCCATGTCGTCATGGGTGGTTGGAGTGGTGGTAGGGGGGTTCTGTATTTTTTCGGCCAGTAATTGGCCCCTTCTTTTTCCGTAAAGTGTACTTGGCATCCATCGTCTAAGCAACCAGTCCAATTTTTCTAGTTGTGTTCTTCTTGTTCGGGTGTAGTTGGCGTGGACGTGGGGAGATCGACTAGGTTGATCCAGTCCTTGTCGCTCATTTGTTCCTCTTCTTTGACCAGGTTTCCCTGGGTTTTTTCGGTGAAAGTATTCAATTGCATGTTTAGCGTTACTAAAATTTTCTGCTGGGTACCACTCTTGGTCGTGCTGCATGGAGTAACCGGTCCACTTGGCTCGGTATTGTAGTTTTCCGTAATGTAGTCTTGAATTGACTATTTGATCGAGTTCGTACTCGTTTTCTCCTTCTATCTCGATAGGAGGAGGGGGAGGTTTCTTTTGTGAGGGTAGAGGATTGTCTGAGTAGAGTTTAAGATTGCTGATGTGAAAGACTGGGTGTTTGGTTTTCATTGAGGCCGGGAGGTCTAGCTTATAAGCGTTTTCTCCTATTTTTTCAATGATTTTGTATGGTCCAATTTTCCAATAATCTAGTTTCTTTGATGGTCTCGTGATATAAATGTCTTTTGTAATTAACCAGACTTTGTCTCCTGATTCTAGTCTTGGATCAGGTTTTCTGTGGTGATCGTTGTTTTCCTTCATTTTATCTTGTGCCATTCGTATTTCTGTTTGGATGAGTCTGTGTAGTCGACTGATATCATCCTTTTCCAATATTCCTGGTAAGCCTATGTGTCCCATGGGTTCATTGATGGGGTGATGTCCATAATTTGCATAGAAGGGTGTTGTCTTGATGACGTCTTGTTTTGTATTATTTTATGCAAATTCTGCAAATGATAGCCATCCTTCCCAGTCTTGTTGTGAGTATTCCACATATGCCCTTAGGAATTGTTCGAGTGAGGCATTTGTAGGCTCTGTTTGACCATCCGTTTGGGGGTGAAATGCTGTGCTTATTTTTCGTGTGATGTCCAATCCTTTGGTCATCTCTTTCCATAGGTCCGATGTGAATATCGATCCTCTATCGCTGATGATATCTTTTGGTAATCCATGTAGTTTGAAAACATTTTTCATAAACAATTGTGTAAATTGTTTGGTTTTCATATCCTTCCTACTGGGTATGAAATGAACCATCTTGGTTAATCGATCCACGACGACCCATATTGCGTCATAGTTGTTCAATAGTGGCAAGTCTGTGATGAAATCCATACTGATGGATTTCCATGGTTTTTCTGGTATTTGTAGTGGTTGCAATAGTCCATAAGGCGCATGACAACTTGGTTTTGTCCTTTGATACATGTCGCAGTTTTTGACATATCGCTTAATATCTTGGCACATTCCTGGCCAATAGTATGTTCATTGTGTCAATTCAAATGTTTTGGCTGTTCCACTGTGTCCATTTTGTGGTGTGTCGTGATTCCTTCTTATTGCTTCGGTTCTTATTGGTTCGTTTTCTAGTAACCAGATTTTTCCTTCATACCACATGTATCCTTCCTTCCAGTTACATGATCCTAGTGCCACTTTCGGGTATTCTTTATCCTTCCTTTCTATAGCTTTTCGAATATCTTGGAACAACACATCCTGTGATGTTTTTTCTTTGATATTCTTTTCGTTTCTTTGGTCTTCTATTTTCCATAGTTTCATAGTATTGATTTCTTCTGAGCCTGAGGCATATCCTTCATCCACAAAGAATTGTTCCTTTGGTAATAGAATTCTTTGTCGTTGTGTAATGCGATCATCTCATTCCGTTGGTATGTCATTTGTTCTTCTTGTAAGGGCATCTGGTTTTGCCCCTTCCTTGCCTGGTCGGTAATCGATTTTGATGTCGCATTGACTTAGTTCTTCGCTCCATTATATTTGTCTTCGATTCAGGGCCTTGGTAGTTGTGAATGGGACAAGGTTCTTGTGGTCTGTGAGGATTTTGACTGTATGAGGGCTTCCTTGTGCATATTTCCTCCATTCCTTGAGGGCTTGCATGATTGCAAGGAGTTCTTTGTCATGTATATCATAGTTGCATTCTGCCTTGGTCATTGTTTTTGACCGGTAGGCTATTGGTTTCCATATTCCTTCCTTATCTTGTTGCGATATTATTCCGGAACAGACGTAATTGGATGCGTCAGTTTCAATCATACTTGGTGCCTCCGGGTCGAAGTGTCTTAGTATTGGGGTTGTGGTAAGTCTTTCTTTAAGACCTTCGAAAGCCTTTTGCTCTTGTTCTCCCCATTCCCACTTCTGATTTTTCTTCGTTCTGTTGTATAATGGTTTTGCTATCCTGCTGAATCCTTCTATGAATCGTCTGTAGAAGTTGCAGAACCCTACAAAGCTCTGGATGTCTTTGACCCTTTCAGGTGTTGTCCATACTTTTATGGCATCCGTTTTGGTAGGATCCGTTCGGACTTCCTCAGAGTTGATGATGAATCCTAGGTATTCGGTTTCTTCTTTGTGGAATTCGCATTTTGTGGGTTTGAGGCGAACTCCAATCTCCTTGAGTTTTGCTAGTATCATGGCCACGTGTTTTCGATGTTGTTCCATGGTATCCGAATATACCAATAGGTCATCCAGGTAAGCTATGCAGTTGACATCCAAATACTTGCTGAGTGCATTATTGACCCATCGCTGGAAGGTTGCCATTGCATTAGCTAGTCCAAATGGCATGACCATATATTCATATAGTCCGTATCTCGTTCTGAATGCTGTTTTCCATTCGTCTCCTTTGGCAATCCTGATATGTTGATAGGCATCCTTGATATCAAGTTTAGTGAAGTATTTCGCTGTTTGCAGTCGGTCCAATGCTTCGCTTATCAATGGTAATGGATATCAGTTCTTTTTTGACACTGCGTTTAGGCCTCTATAGTCCACACAAAGTCTTAATCCTCCATCTTTTTTCTTAACAAAGAGTATGGGTGCTCCTGCTGATGAGGACAAAGGTCTTATCCATCTTCTTTCCAGGTTCTTTTCCAGGTATTCCCTGAGTTCCTTGAGTTCATCTCCTCTCAAGGGGTAGAGTTTCATAAATGGTGGCGGTGCTTCTGTTTCGATCTTGTGGTCTGCTGTCCTATGTGGTGGCAACTCAGTTCTTTCTTTTTCTTCAAATATGTCCAAGAAGTTGTGATACTCCTTAGGTACTATTTGTCTTAAGGTTCCTTTTCCGCCCTTTCCTTTCTTTTGCAGGGCTAGTTCAGTGCTAATCGTTGTAGCCGCCAGCATGAGTTTTGCATCATCCCATTTCAGGATTCCGGTGACTTCTCCTTTTTTGTGCATCCTTCCAAATGCTTGTGCTGAGATGAAAGCGATTGATAGTTTTTTTTTATTCTGATCTGGTTCTTCCTCTTGGTGATCTGTGCTGCCGAATCCTTGGTTGCCCCTTTCTGTGGTTTGAAGTTGTTGTACCTCCTTGAATGGTGTTGAAACTATTTTTTCAATAATTATCTGGGCGATCTTATCTCCTTTGTGGACCTTATAATCCACTTCTGACAGGTTTACCAATAGGACCCGAATTTCTCCTGTATAGTCTGCATCTATAACTCCAGCATTAATAGTAAGGCCGTTTTTGCTTGCCAAACCACTTCTGGGTGCGATGCGGGCATAGGTATTCTTCGGAAGTCCCATCGAGATTCCTGTTCCAAGGAGCTTTTGTCCCCTTGCTGGGATTGTTGCTTCTTCTATGCTGGACAGGTCGCTACCTGCAGCCTTTCGTGAACCTTTCATAGGTATCTTTGCGTCCTCTCTTAGCTTTTTGACCATGACTTCATAGTTTAGTCCTTCCTTAGTGCTAATCCTTAGAATCCGACTTTTTAGATTCTCTTGAATTGCTTCCTTTTCTGGTACTGCATATACTGTCGGGGAGGCATCAAGGCATACTGCCTTACACCTGTCACTATTGAAGGTGATTTCTTCATTTCTCCAATCAATCCTTGGGTTGTGGTCTTTTAACCATGTCATGCCAAGGATGACTTCATGTTTGACAAGGTTTGCCACTAGGAAAGTTGCTTTCTCTTTGTGGCTTCCGATGTCCATAGGGATTTCTGTGACATGGGTGATTGGTCCGGCATCCAATACTGTTCCATCTACCATGTATATGTCCCTTGGTTTTTCGATTTTTGTCAAGGGTAACTGATGACTTATAGCAAAGTTGCAATCTATAAAATCTTCAGTTGCCCCCGAGTCGATCATTGCATTGGTTGGTATCTGTTGCTGTTTGTTGTGGAGTTGTACTTTGACCATGATGTGGTCCGATTCGAGGTTTCTTAGTTCTTTGTTTGTCAAAGTGGTGTTGAGGTATGTGGTTTTGATGTTTTTTGCCTTGTTGTCCCCCGGTCCATCTCTTCCTGAGGACATCTTCATTCTTTTGATGGGTTTTGTTCGGTTGTCCCCAAGACCATCTATTCCTGGAGACTTTCGTCGTTTAAAGCCTCTTCTTGTTCTTTTTCCACCTCCAGTTCCCGAATCTTTGGTCCCTTGATATTGGCCTTCTTGACTCTACAGTCTTTTGCCATGTGTCCCTTTTTTCCACACTGATAGCATAATCCTTCTTTCATGCGTTTCCTCCATTCTTCCTGGGGTAGTCTTTGGTATCTCCTTCGATTTGTAGCATCCAGATACATAGGATCTCCTGGCGGGATTTCCTTAGGTGTCGTTTTGAAAGTGCCGTCTTGGTTTCTTGGGGTGCCGTATATCTCCGTCTTAACTCTCTTTGCTTGGCGCAGATGTTTGAGTGTGGCTAGTCGGATTTCTTTGTTCATGGCCCAAACGGCCAATGCGTCTGCTGCCGTGATTGTTTGATCATAGTGATCAAATTCTTCTTGCAATTTCAGGTTCATTCCCATGTATAGCCATTCTCCTGCTGTCGTGTCGTCCAAATCTACTTCTGTTAGGGCCAGTTGGAACTTGTTCCAATATTCCGTCATAGTCTGAGTTCCTTGAGTCATATTTTTGAGTTGTATTCTCGCTGCTCCCCTTGGATCGATTTCCCCAAATTGGTTCCTAATTGCTTCCTTGAATTCTTCCCAGTTGTTCCATGGTTTGGTTTTTATTTCTTCCGTATAGGGTGTGAGCCATGAACTTGCCTCTTTTCGTAGTAGGCTGGATACATAGGTGATTTTTTCTTCATTGTGTTCTTCTGCCCATCCTACTGCTTGGAAGTAGATTTGCAGTTCTGCTAGCCAGTTTCTGAGTTCTTTTCTATCACCTGTGTAGATGCTCGGTGGTTTGACCTTCGGTTTCAGAACGTTCATGGCTTGTAGTATCTGGGCTAATTGTCCAAGTGGTTCTCCTCCTGCTGGTGGTGGTGCAGGCTGTCCTGATGCTTATCCTTGGCCCGACATTCTTTCTGTTCTTTCTTCCCCCTCGCTTGAGGATTCGCTGTGTCGTGATCTTTCCTCTGGTGTAACTGGGCTTCGTGTTCTCCCTCTTTCCGAGACTGTTTTTGCAAGTTCTTGTGCGAACTCTGGGAGTTCCAAGGACTGATCTTCATATTCGAAATCCGTGTTTTGTCGTTGGGTGTTGCTTGCAGACGCAACCAAATGTTACGATCTGCTATATGATCTCTCCTATCTTATATCTTGCAACAGGCAATGAACCTACTGTTAGCTTTTTCTTAGAGATAATACTCACTTATCTCCTATTGTATTTTCTTTCCTTCGAGAATTATCAATACTGGTTATCTCACACTACATCTTAGATATTGACTGTTGTCAATACTAAGTCCTTATAGTGCTAACTAGTATTGTTTCTGTTCCTCTTCGTGATTGTTGGTCTTTGTAGTAAAGAGCGTAAAGGTGTTTTATTGATAACTTATAAGATAGGAAATAACTTAGGTGGTTGCGTGAAGAACTAACTATTAGGTCCTACTGACCTCCTTATATAGTTCTTCCAGCAACCCGCTTACAAATCAAATGAGTCACAACTGTGACTCATGCACTCGCGTAACATATAACCTCATGACCATACTTGGTCATGCGCAAAAGTCCCATGACCTTAAAGGGGTCATGTGCGAAACCTCATGACTCGTATAAACGAAGTCATGCCTCTTAATCCTCATGACTCATAGGCGCACCTATGAGTCAATGCTCAACATATCAATCAAATTCAAACATAAGTAACTATGACTCATAACTGTGAATCATGTAAAACCCTATGACTCGTATGTGAGTCATAGTGCGAAAACATACCATCATATGACTCAACTGAGTCATGTGCGAAAACCATAACAAATAAAATACTTATGACATATAATTGTATGTCATGTGAAACCATTACAAACCATGCCAGGTTTGTAATAATTCACCCCTATCTCCATTTTTATGGGGGTAGTATATTGTTTGCCACTGGCCTTGGCGATGTTGCCCGTAAAGCCTTTAATTGGAATGTGATTTCTGCGAGTTATGTAGGGTATGTCTAATTCTTGTACCAATTTTTCATTTAAGAAAAAAACATCAGCCCCCAAGTCTAGTAAGACATGGATACAGTAGCATTTTCCTTTAATGTGGAGGTGTGCATGACCTTCCAAGTGTTCGTAAAGGGTAGGTTGCAGGGCAATGAGTTTGCATCACTTACCCAATGGCTCTGTCTTGATATGTTTTCGCTTTGATATTTTTTACAACCAGAATCTGGTATGGACTTCAACAGGTCCTTTCGCGCTTAGTGAGGGTTTGAGAGTCCTTCTTGAGCAGAATTTTTATCAGGATGAATATGTTGATCTGGCGTACCAAGGTACTTGAGGTCTTTGGTGCGCTTTGAGGAATATTCGGCACAAAGAGATAATAGTACTGTGGTGTACTTTAGTGTATTCCTGGATTTTTGTACAGATGTTCCCTGTGGGGTGTACAAAAAATGATGGTTCCCTAGGGACAAAAGATAAAAGTTCCTGGTCCCAGGTTAAGATGTGTACCAAGCAAAGTCGCGTTGGTACTAAGGTATAATTGGTGTAGGCATTAATCATTTTATTCTTACAGTTTTGTATAGTTGTGAATGCGGGGTGTAAAGCTTTTGAGTTTACTATAACGCTCACATTACTTCGACCAATCAGGTCTCCTTAGGTAAATTGACAAGAAAAGAATATTTTACGGTTATTGGGCAGCCCACTACTAGCGGTCTTTACCCCCTGCCAAGGGGTTCCCAAATATAAACTGACCAGTGCTTTTCTCATGGTAAAGTGTGGGTGCAATCTGCCAGTGCTATCAGCATGGGCTAAGATTCAAGTCTGGTGGGGTGTGAGCCCCCATTGTGAGTTTGTGCCAGACTACAAGTACCCATACATCATCGCTGTATGGTGCCAATCCGGTCCTTGTCTATTCAACCTCTTTGTCTCCTTAAGCTCATGCATAGACCCGAATCAGTATCAGGGATAACCCTTTCAATTAGATGGTGACCAGTCTAATACTCTTTGGCTGAGAAGAGGGTGTGTAGACCTCGCTAAATTCCCCTCAATTGGATCCTGGGTCAGATAGTTCCCAAAGTTATAGTGGTAGCCTAGTCATTGCCACTTGACCAACCTGTGGCCGCCTCTCTTGGGGGGCCTGGAACTCCAATCGAGTGTTCTGTCTTTTTGGCTGTCTGCATCGAGTTACAGAACTAACCACAGCTGCTCTTATACACATGCCCCACTTGTGGTTGGTAAGTCCACAATGGGTGCATGAGCCTAGTGTTTCTTTCCTTTTGTCTACCAGAGTCTGGGGAATTCCCTCATGAGCTTTCTTCCAATCCATGTGTATCGGCAATGGATTGCTTTCTCCCACATTTCGTTTTTGTGTCTTCCACCCTGCTGTGGCTAATTTTGGTGACCAAGGCTTCTTATGAAACCTAGTATCAGGACTTTTATTTTCATTGCCACACTTTCTCTTCATGGTATTTCCTCATCCCTTTGCCATTGCCTGGAAACGGTTCTGGCATTGTAAGAAAGATTCCTCCAGCTTACCAAAGCCTCTTAGTGCCTTAAGCCAATCTTCATCAGAATCATATGTTCCTCCTGAGAGCCTTCTCAGGATTTGTTCCGGGAGCTTGTCCTCGACCAGGAGCCTCCATCCAATGCCTGACATTTTGGCTTTGATATTAAGGTTTTCGAGTAGAAGGAGGTATTCTTCAATGTCATTATTGTATGGGATTTTTTCATGTCCCATACAGCCTCTCTTTCCTGCTCAATGCTCAAATATCTGCTAACAATTTCCTGGGTAAACCTGGTCCAAGAGACCAATTCAGGTCGAAATGGAGCACCCATGGCCCCAGTCATGCTCCTTCAGTACCATTCAGCAAAGGGTACGACCTTTTTTCCCTTCATCCTTTTTAATGTGTAGATGATTCTATGATGGTCTCCTATCCATTGACTCGGGTTTCCAGCAAAATAGTCTTCACAGTCCAGCACTCATGTGTTAATGTCCTCATAGACCTTGGCCTCGAATATGGATGGTGGGTCTGCATGCCGCTTTCCTCAGGCAATCGCACTTCCCAGTATGTCTATTAGATTGTTTGGGTTTGGGGCACTCCCTTGGGGGGGCTGGTTTTCGGGTCTAGGTGTCAGACTTGGGGCCAGACCTTCACCCTTGCTGGAGCTGCTGCTGCTGCTGCTGCTGGGGTTTAGGTCCCCACCTCCAGCTCCATGCATCATTGGGGGTTCTTGGCCCCCTCCTCCCTTTCCTCCTCCTCCTCCTCCCATTGCCTCTGGCTGGCCTCAGTTGATTTGCTTTCCTTTCTTTGGCCTTCCCACCAAGGAGCTGGAGGAGGAAGTTGGAGCAGTTTCTACAGTCGCTTGCCTTGCTGGGATGGAGGGGGTGGCTGCTGAGTGAGCTAGTTCAGTTAACTGCAGCTGTACCAGTTCTATCATTTCTCGCATTCTTTGTTCAGCAGCTCTCCATTGTTCCTGGTCGATCTCAACTTGGGCTTGGACTTGTTGGATCAACTGTTCCAATTGTTGATCTCTCGTGAGGGATGCCTGTGCTGTCTGGTAAATACTCTGATGCAGCTGAGTACTTACCTCCTATTGTTGCTCATGTTGAGCATTATGTCTTTGTAGTTCTGCTACTACTTGATCTTCGAAGTACCTTCGAGATGTCTCTACCTCTTCTGCGAAGGCACCTATTTTTATGTTTATACCATTTAACTCATTTTCCACTATGTGTTCTCCCTGATCAAGCCTAATGTGGTAGCTTTCGAGCTCGTCGGCGTATTGGCATCCTTGTGCGGACAGCTCATTATAGGCAATATGTTGCTCGTTTATGAATCTTGAAGCATTCCGATCAACTTTGCTTAGGGATTCCATAATGTGTCGTAAGATAGCCAGAACCTCCAGCTGTGTCGGGGGGCCATGTGATCCTTCTCTCGGGATAGCGGTTCTTTTCTTGATCCTTCCCCATGATCTCCTTCCTCTTAAGGAGCCTGCTGGAGAAGTTCTGCTTGAGAGGTAAGGGGGGTTTTGTGTAGTGGAAGTGGTTAGTATAGATGTCACATTGCTGGCTAGGGAAGGGGCTCCTTCTTCCATTTGTACATCACGCCCTGGCCCTTGAATTGCCAAGGGCATAGGTGAGTCTTGTCTAATGCGATCCATGATAGGTATAGGTAGTAGGTAGAGGTAATTGTGTAGGTAGTGAGCCTAGGTAACGTGGAGAGTATTAATATACTGTTATGGCGTAGTCCAACTGTAGATAGGGCCAGTAGGTCTAAGCCGTAAGCTTCTTGAAATAAGGCAAGGTAATGATAAAATCAAGATCGTTAAGGTAGACTCGTATTTTCCAAAAGCTTGGAAGGAATAAGTGTAATAAGGGTTTTTCAAAAGTAGGATAATAAATATATTAATAAGATCTCTTCTCCATTGCTTGATGTTTCTAATAGCTGGGAGTACCTCAATATTTATATTCCACGTCTGGGTTTTCATGAGCTACAATCAACTCCTATACTATCTAAGTATCTCTGTCGAAAACCTCTTAATTTTCCTAAGTGCAAACACTCTTGACCCTGAGAATATTTGCCTTGCTTAGCTTTGATCTCTTCAAACTCCTATTGTTTCTGGGGGGTGTGAACACTCCTCCAGTAGGTAGTCTTCGATCTCTCCACTATATGAACTTAATTTGAATATGCCACCCTAATAGCAACCATACCAATTGTTCTGCCTCAAAACATAAAGTGATCAGCTTTAATGAATGAGCGCGGCCATTGTGTTGCATATCGATGCATCACAAGACCCATCAGATATATAGGGTTTTTTGCTCTGGATCAAGCCAATAGCTTATCCAGCGAAAACCTCTCATACCAATTCTTGAGTAGGCCCTCTTAGAGTATTACTTCTTTCAAAGCAAGAGGCTCAGCTCTATGGCTACCTGTCAGTGCCATAGGCTCATGATATTCAGTCACTAAGGTTTCTTCTCCAATCGTCCCATTACTCACCAGCCATAATATTTAACTGCTGATGTACAAAGTAATAGCTTGCTCAAAACTTAACCAAATTCCTCTGAGTTACTTCCCATGAGTCGCCAATGGTGCTCTCTCATATATCCTATGGACAGCATCCGGTCGGACAGATGGCGACGACATATATGGTGTTATGCTAAAGATGCTATTTATTGTGGCTAAAGTGTCAGGACGCAACTCGACCGTAATACCGTGATAACGCCTGGTCCCTTCATGGGGGCTGCAGGGGTATGGTAGAAATAATCCTGAGTAAAGGCCGGGTAACTTTGGCCCCTTTTTTCCATATGCCTAACAAGATCTAAAGTGTGATGACTGCAGACTGGATGATTAGACCTTCAAACATATAATATCAGACTGCCCCAACCTGGAGAACCAGTACAGGGACCAGGACCCTGAGGTTTTTAACATAGGGTCAGATTTGACACTATGGAAGACTGGCAAAGCAGGAAAGGATTTGGTTGGAAAACTTTCTTTGTTTATTTCATTGAATTTAGTTAATTTTCCAGTTAAGATAGGAGTATTTCCATTTACAAGAGGTTCCAATTTGGGTTCTTAAATTGTTATTGGCTTTTGGGCATATGACTTGATAATTTTGAATATTTTTATTCATTTATTTGTTTTTATTTTGGGGGTGAAGAGAAGTTTCTTTTGTTATTGGGGTTTTATAGGCCATACCTTCGGGTGCATGCCAGGATTTTCCCTGTATTTAAATAAATCTAAGGACTTGACAAAAAAAAAAAAAAAAACTCGAATCCCCCATCTTGCTCTGCCGTCCCCTCCTTTAGCCACTTCTTGGAATACCTTCCTTGTTCCTCCGTTGAAGATCGCCCCGGCTAGGGAATCTATGGTAACGTACAGTACTCGAGTAGAGTGTTTTGTTGTCCCACAAGATCCCGGCGTACCTGAATCACAACAAGCCTAGATGAATCAACACTGGAATTCGTCATCCAAAGAACGAGTCGGTCTGCAAAGCACGAACGAGAGAGGGGGGAGTGTAAGATGAGCCAGAGATACTTTAAAGGGCTCAATGGCTGTGAAAACAAGGTGCATATCCAGTCTCGCGGAGAAGGGGCGGTAAATTACAAGAGGTTCTCCTGCAAAGAACAATACACAAGTATGTTTGCCCCGCATTTCAAGCTCTCGAATCCATGGATCAATGGTACTTTGTACTGAGATTGTGGGGAAAGGGTTCCTTCAATTCGTATTTTCCTGTCGCTTCTTCGTAACACAAGGAAAAGGGAGAGGCCATATTTTTCCTGGTGGGGAATTTCAAACCACCCCTGTTCGATTGGACAAGCATAACCCTCGTAAAGGAGAAAGTGGTTATGTCACGTTGCCTCTAGAATTTATTTTTTTGAGGCTGGTGGCTCCCAGGTTATTCAATTACACTGCAAGATACTGTACTCGTATACTTGGATATGGTATGCGTTCGTGGACGAACTGCTGTACTTAGTAGATGAGCTGGCTGGTGCGAATTGATTTCGACAAACCGCTTCCCGGGCCTTGGGGAGGCCTGCGTTCCATGCTCCCATCACAACCTACCTCGTTATGGGCCTCCTTTCTGTGTACTGTACACTTTCTTTCTTGCCTCTGCATTGCAGTTGATACGACATTCGTACAGTGAGTTGCTGCAATGAAGGTCAGAGGTCCACTTATAATCCCAGTCAATGCTTCAAAGACGTGCAGCAGTGGAATGATCGACGCTGCTGTGTCAAGGCTATCGCGACAAACTAGAGAAATTAACGACAGCTTTGCTTTGGCAAGAAGTAAGTTAACTGTCTCGCATCCGAATTATAAACATTGTACTCGCTTAAAAAATCCGATATCGTACTGTGGTACGGTGCCTGATAATGCCAGTAAGTTGATACGCGCCTGAGCAGATAATCATGTCCTCCCATCGGCTAATCAATTTTCCGTTTAAGAATCAGGCCAGGCAGAAGGAATAACTAATTAACGAGCTTAACGTGGCTCCCAGATCCCTCAATCTAAAGACTCAATGGCCGGGAGAGAACCACTTTAAAGAGTTGTAGTGAGTATATTAAAACATACGGTGAAAGAGATTGCAATCATCAATGTTTTGAGGCGAGAAATTTGTCAAGAAACTTAAGATGATATCTCATTCTTCCTTCATCCTTTAATCAGAGAAGGGAGAAAGCCAAAAGCAAAATTGTGGATGTGCCTCGCCGCTCGCAAGGGTCCCGCTCTGCATCGCTCTTAATCCCTGTCCGCTCCCCCACGCAATTGGCCATGAGCCGAGTGCTTTCCCGAGTAAACACCACTACTCCATACTACCATATGATACAGCAATTTGAGTACAGAAAACGACAGAGCATACCGTATTTCACGATGTTCGTTTGAAATAATGCTCATTTGCTTATCACCGAAGGAGCGAGGTGGCAAGAAGCAGGAACAACATCCCTTCCGGGAGGAAACTAACTCCGTACCGGTTATATTTCCCAGAAATTTGCAGATCATTGTTTTCACTTATATTAGAAACAATATATACCCGCAGCGGGGAGCCTCAACTTAATTGTAGGTGTGCACCTGTGCGGTTTGTATGCCACCTCTCCAGTATTTCTATCCTAGAGAAAGTGAGGAATTGAGGTCAGTACAAGTGAGAAGTAGCGGTACGACATCACTGTAGGGCACAAATACCTCGATAAAAAGTCATAAATGCAAAAATGATCACATTCAGCCTAGATACCATTCTTCCCCGCTCCCTCCTTCCCTTCCCTTCCATATTTCCCCCCACGCATCTTCACTTCAACCAGATGAACTGCATAGAAGTACATATCGACGTACACTGACGCCGGTGGTAGAGTTGCGTTTGAAATATTTACATCTAAACCTTCCTTTCAACCATCATATTATCATAAAAGGCGAGAGGAGGAGGAGGTTTTTTTTTTGAAGATAAAAAAACTGCTGGGTTCTTCGCCATCCCTTCGTTCGTTTTCGAGCCCACACACACCCCAAGTTATTAGCTCGGTTGTGAGGTTCAATACCAGTAGTGAGTGGCGAGCGTGGGTCGTCGATATTCTCTGGTAATTTATTGGCTCGGTCACGGTGGACTCGCCTTTCTCCACCTACAGTACTTATTCTCGCAGGACTAAGATCTTATCTACACACCATTTGAGGTGTGCTTGGGCCTGAGGAACGGGAACGAATGAAGGGATCATAGGGGATGGTTTCGGACGAAAACTACCGTACTGTGCCTTTAACCAGTGGTTGCACTGTACGTCAGAGTTCTTGGCTTTCTCCTTTCACTTAACCCTCAATTTGGCCATGTAATTGGATCGCTTAACTTTCGTTTTTTGCGTTTTTTTAGTTTTTTGGTCTTGGCCAGATCCGCGATAAGATCCACCCTTTGATAAGATCTTAGACAGAGACGGCCCTAAAATTAGCCCCTAATCACGAATGGTCGTGTGGAAGAAGGCCACAAACAATCGACATGGGTACCGGTATTCATACTATTCAAAGCTAGGAGCTTCCTATCGTACTCCAGTCCTGTCCATGAATTGGTACGATCAGCCAACCACGGACCAAAACACAAGAGAACAAGTGGATATGCTTTCCCCCTTTTTTTATGTGTGAGTAGGCAGTTTCTCACCTGAATGTTCATTCTAGGGATCCCAACGATATAGTTCAGCTGTTCGAATTACGATAGGATTAAGCCTCGGATTCTGAGGGTTACTGCTCGTCTGGCTCTCCGGCGGAGCTGTTATCATCCGGCTTAAAAATCAGCAAAAATTACAATCACTACTGCAGCTGTCGATGCCTGACTTACTACCCCCCTACCCCCGGCAATTCAATGCCCACACGATGTAGGTTAGGGCAGGGAAGCTAACCAGGCGGTACTCTTCCTTTACTTTTCTTTCAAACGTTGGCATCTGAACCTAAGCTTTTTTATTTCTTCATTTTTTATTCTAAAAAATGGAAAAATCGTTGCCGCTATAGCCCGCATGATACAGTAGTACATGCATCGCATCGTTTAGTCTCTCCGGACCCGAAGACTTGTTACCTGAGTCCGGTTAGTTCAGACTGATTTCATGAATCTCGTGATCGCTGGGAAACGGTTAATTACCCTTTTTACTATTATGGTTATTTCGCATGGGACCTCACTTCCTTCTTGCCTTACCTCGATAACATGGCAAATTCTATTTTTTGCTGCAAAGTATAACACCAAGCTGCCACATGATGCTGCTAACAGGTATGATGCAGTCAACTAAGGCTATCGTTTTTCCATTGTTGTCTTTTGCCTTGTGTGTAACTTGAGCCGGACTAAGCTAACTTGAGTCTTATTATAGAAATGTCCCCCTTCTAAACGACCAACTCGATCCCTCTACTCGTAGCCACCGGGTCTATCGCATTTTTTTACGTACTTGTACAGTATAATACCCAGATCGACCACTTCTTCTCCCCGGGGCACCGGCAGCTCAGTCGAAATCAAAACATCAAGAGCCCGGAAAAGATAAAAAGAAAAAACACCACGTAATCACGAAATCTCGTGGATTAAGGACTTATGTGCCTACTGCGGTATTGATTATGCACTGGGTTATGTCACTATCATCTTTCGGACTTTCTTCCAGCTGGTTTAGCAACCTACGTACGGTACAGTATCTTATTACCTACCGACATAGCCATCTAAATACCCAAACACCCCCACTTACCACGATATCGCACAACGCACGGTTGTCCACATATTCTATAAATACTCAGGGCAAGGGTTTTCAAGGTTTCTCCTAATACTAATCCTTCATCCCGGTCGGTATACTCGACAGCGCTAGAGAAGAAAAAAAAAACGGTCTTTATATTAGTTGCCGTTGATTTTTGCATTGGCCATTTCCCCTTTAATATCAGCTGAATGCCATTTTTTTTCTTCTCGATATCTCTTCTGCCATACGTTCTTCCAATGAGGAGTACAGGTGACATCGATCACGGCAGGCGTTTGGTGAGATGTATGTACGGCAGACGATAGTTTCATATGCACAGGTTTCAGATGCTTAAATCGAACGATTTACGGGACGACGGTGCAGAACATTGCCGGTGTGGCGTTATTGGGATTTTTCTATTTTTTGTTGCTGCACAGGCTGACGGTTTCCGTGTCATAGTTTGTCACTCGGACGCATGGACGGCAGGCGCGACGGAAGTGGTGGTGGAAAAATGCACCAAGTGATAAGTTAGAGGCTGAGGATGTGATAAGAGGGAAGTCTGCAACGGGGGATTCCGAGAATTGAGTTACAGATGCTCTCTTGTCTGTTGCATAGGCATAACGATTGGTGGCGAAAAAAATCCAGGGCTGCTGCAATCATATTTTCCTTGCTGATCGAGTACGTTTCCTGAGAGTGGGGTGAATTAGCATCTAACTTAAGCCTTATGCAGCAAATTTTCATCTGGGGATCTCGGACCCTGGAGATTTTCACGTGAGATTCTTATGCACAGTGCAGGTGGGGCATTATTTTTTGGTGGGTCAGATACTTTTCAAGCCGAAAACAGAGAAATCATGATATGTCACTCGAAAAACCATTGTCGTCACATTGAAATTCAGAAAACCTTACCGATAAGATGGAGGGGTTTTAGCTTGATCGGAGTTGATTGCCCCCTAGATATCCTGGGAACTTTATGCACAACAAGGTTAAAATGATTTTATTCTCGTTCAGCCGTCTCGCGTTCGAGTGAGATCATATGAAGACGATAGGTTGGAAATTTACTAGTAGCTAGAGCGAGTTATCAACCGCAAAGGAAAACAATTATTTAGGGTATAGCTTGGTGAAAACATAGAAACGATTCACGTCGCTGAAGTCTAAAGAGGCTGAAGTGAACTTTGAAAAATTAATCCTGACGCGTATCAGCGCTCAGAGTTCATCGAATCTCACCTTCTCCACCCCATCGCACCCTTCCCTCTTCTCCATCTCCAAGACGATCCTAGAAAACTACCACTTCTCCTCAGGATTCTTCTTAAACTCCAAATAATCCTCCAACCTAAAGAACGAAATCTCCGTCTCATGTTCTACACCCTACAATCAGCACTCCACCCCCCCACAACAAACACAGGGGAAGTAAGGGGACTAACCACACCCATACTCCTCCAACGTCCTCCCATCGTCTCGGAAAATCAACTCATCCCCACCATCCTCCATATTAATAATTAAATTATTAGTCTTTGTGCCATGAGCTTTTGTATACAACTTGAGCGTATCTATCCCCTCTCCCTCATTAGCCCCTCTTCCTCCCCCCCCCCAAGGGCAGGTAGAACAGGGCAAACCAAGACCCCCAATAACCCCCTTATAAGCTTTCCATCCGCCGCCCGCGGCGACGGGGACCTCGCTGCGCACACGCTCTTTTAAGGCGCCGGAGGTAAGAGTTGTTAAATCTAGGTTGTGCAGAACTAGATTCTTGGCTGTGCGGTAGGGGAAGTTTTTGATGATGCGGATGGTGAGGGTTGCGGTTGTTACTGTGTATAGTGGGTTAGTTCTGGTGGTGGTGGTGAGGGGAGGGGGAAGAAGGGGGGGGGTACATGGACGGGTTAGTAGGTCGGAGGAGGACATGGTGGTTGTGGGTGAGTGGGGATGAATATTGGGATGGATGGAGGTTATGGTGGGAGTGTGTGTGTATGGTAAACTCTATTTTGTAAGGGATATTCAAAAAAAAAAAAAAAAAATCTAAAAGGCGGGGGGGGGGGGTTGATTTAAATCACTTTTTCTCTCTCGGGAGGGACGGAGATTTTTTTTTTTTTTTTCATTTCACCCTACCTTAGCGGAACGGGTCTCGTGCTTATCATACCGTTAGGTTTCCCGTTTCCGTGCCATAGGGTTATCCGGATCTCTCCTCCCTTCGTAATCTATCTATGGTTCGTTCCGTCTCGGGTGTTGCTGTCGACAACATGCAACATGAGCTATGCCGATGAATTGAGGACAGAAGGGGCGGTAATATCGTAAACTGGAAGTGCCGTAAGCACGTTATGTCCGTTTTTTTATTTTTATTTTATTTTATCCATTTAGCCGTGTTGTTGGTAGCTAGAAGTGTCGTCCCGGCAACTATTGATTTTGCGGTGGTTGAATTGTTTGTAGGCATTTATTTCAGGTAAGGCACAGAAGGGAGGCCCCCTTCCTTCAACAGAGACAGGGATGCCAAGGAAATGGCCATTTTGGTTGAGCCTCCTATATACCGTGGGAGCTTCTGCGCGGGAGCACTGTACTTGTACTGTAATCGCGCGTTTGCGGGGGTGGTAATGTGTGTTGGCTACAATTACAATACAGTACTTGTACGGTAAACTACCTGGGGGAATCGCGGCTGATTGATTGGGCGGATTAATTCTCCTACCGTATTGTATTTATGAGTAGAGTCGCACCTCGCTAGGACGAATGCCAAGAGTTCCGGATTTTTCGTTCGTTATAGAGAGGTTTTGAACGAGACCCCTTGCAGCGAGAACCGTTTGTATGGGAGCAGAGGGGTAGATTCTTAGAGGGTCTATTCGTAATAGCGAGGATTCCCGTACAAAGAGGTCCATTATAGCGAGGTGCGACTGTATCTACGATTAGGACATTTAAGCTACCGTATGGACGGAGAGATTTCGTTTAGGCATCGTTTCAGAAAGGGAAGCAAGGTTCAGCTAGGGGTATTTTTTTCTTCTTCTTCCCCCTCCCCCTTCCCCCTCCCCCTCCCCCCCGAGTGGGCCTAGGCAGAGCTCAAGTGGAACAAGGCGCTTCTCTTCTTTCTGTTCGAGGAAAGAAACGATTTGTTTCTTCTGATAGGATGGGATTGGTTTTGCCAATTACGCTGCGAGTAGAAGATGGCGTTTGATATCGTAGGGTTTGCGTCAGTAATTCTGGACCCTGGAAGGTGAGTACTAGACTAGCTGCTCACTCGCTGGCTGGCTCGTTGGCTGGCTGGTTCACTTGGCAAGGTGTTAGTCACATGTAGCTGGGAAGAAGGTGGTTTTTTTGGTTCAAACTTTTAACGGAGATATGGTAACGGTATGTAACTTATACGGCAGTCTACATACAAGCGCTAATCTGCAGTTGTCGCTGGGCCAATGGAAAGATCGGATATTGGGATTTTTGAGAGAGATGTAAATTGATCGGAACGGGATTCTATATCTGATTCCGGAGATGGGTAAATGGGTTAAGGGGGTGTTTTTTTTTTCCTTCTCTCCTTTTCAATAATGAGATTGTTATTTGCTGTAGGTATTATACATGTAGCTGCAGATTGTGAAGAGGAGGAGTGCTATTACTGAAAGATTTGATACAATACTTTGTGCTCGTCAGGTTACTAACTGTATGTGCAGTGCTGTGCGGAGGGGGGGAAAGGGTTATTTTGAGTTTCCTGTGATGTACTTTTGAGTTGCTGTGATGTGCAAAGCACCGGTAGCTTAACATTGGCGATTGTTACGACTTACATGTAATGCTGTAGCTAGAGAGGTTGATATTGCGTTCGAGTGTCAATTGCCTCTTTCAGTTGCTGCAAGAAGTAAGGTGGGGTTTGCATCACAGAATCTGATCCAGAAATTCCCTTTCATAAATCTTCCAACATCGCTGTCATCTGCTTGCAGGCCCTCTGCCTTTCATATTCCCTAACTTATCAGCTGTTGAAGTGTGTGTTTTTACTGTCTCTCAAACAAATCTTTATTTTCTTTTCAGGAGAGAGGAAGAGGAGAAAACACCTCGTTGTCAGCTCCGGTGCTTATATCTCTCTTTCTACCTTGTCACCTTACGGTACAGCTGTACTTCGTACAAGCAAGGTGAACGGTATCTACTCGAGTTTTTTTTTTTTTTTTTGCTTGACCTGTACCGGTACTCGAGTAGTGATGAAAAAAGAAAGTTGTTGTCACTCATTCCCGAACCCTCCCTAGCCTCATTTCCCGGTTTGGTCGCTTCCTGCACAACCGTACCCCAGAAAGACAGAGAAACCACCTGAATCAAGTGGATCCCACAAACATCGTCTCTTTTTTTCTCTTTTCCTTTTCTCATCTTTTGCTTCCTTCTTCCTTTTCACTCTTGTCGTCCACGGGGGGGGGGTGATACATACACACGTATTACCAACTTTCTTACAGCTCATGTGCTCCACGCTCTGACACTGAATTTGCTGCTGTTCACGAGAAACGCAGCACTCTCAACACTGGAAAAGTCCCACGAGCACACACGACGCCAACAGGAGGTCGAGTTTAGGGAGCCAATCCACCACCCTTTCGTCTACACAATTTGTACCAGTGATTGTACCGAGTACAATCCATCCTCAACCGAAGGATTGGCCCTTATCCATCTCAGGTCCGGGAATTACCTCCTTTTCGTTTACGGTACGGTTGTTGCTACTGCAACGGACCACAATTGATTGATTTTCCCGCTATTGGAGCGGTTGGAACAAAAGACTAGCGAAGACAACAAGTGATATTGACGTTTTTTTTCTTGATTTTTCTTTCTTTCTTGCTTTCTTCCTGTGCTATTAGAACGGAAACTGGTTTGATGAGAATTGTGTAAATCTTACCATACCACGGCTTGCATTTGGATAGGGGATTTTTTCTCTCTCTCCCCTTCCATCGTGGAACTTTAAAAAGCCCCTCTGAAGTAACAGCATCTGCACGGACCTTCACCAAATAAACCCCCCTCTTCCGTCATAACCTCGTTCATTACGAGAAGCATCATTCGATCTACCGGATTCTTGCACCGAGTTTTTGTACGATATTATTAGGAGACGAATTCTTGAATCCTTCGGGTAATAACTCTGGGGTAGTTGGGTTGATTACTTGCCAGGGTTGTGAACGAGGGCTCATCACGACGGGCACCTCGTCTCCTGGTCAACCAGTGAGGGGGATTGTATAATTATGCACCAAAGCAGTATCAATTGGAATATGAATCCGCAGCAACGAGGTTTCACGTAAGTTTTTCCCCTCGCCCACTACACCCGAGCCTTGCATTGCTTGCCTTTTTCCTCGTTGCCGTCACCCTATTCCGTACACTCTTCTACAACAAGACAAAAAAAAATTATGGGTGAACAAACAGCTGATATTCCATTCCGACCTTCAAGAAACCCTAATAATGTACCTGCACCGTCAGCCGCACCGTCATTGCGGAGAAGCACTTCGTCTACTCTAGAGACGAATCGTCGTTCAACTTTGCAGAATAAACAGCAATTCTCCCCTCAGCTCAAATGGCACAATACTTTACAACAGGACTTCACCGGGCAGAAGGGCCAGACTGGAAACTCGGAGAAGAATCTATCACCTCCTGCCAACGTTCGAAAGCGTCATTCTGGCTCCTTCGACAAAATCGATGCCATTATCCTCTCGCATGTTCATCATAGAATCCCGGAAACCGACTCTTTATCTCCAGTTGAGCCCTCACAAAGGCTCAGTTCAAGCCCGTTGCCATCACCTTCCAAACGTCAACGAGCTCTTGGTACGAATGTCAAGACCCCTACAAAATCCGGCCAGCTTAGTGGGCAATCTGGGAACGTGAAAAGCTCGGGTTCAGGGATGCAAACGCCCCCACCAAGCAGCACTGCTACGGCTCGAAAACGGGGGAGACCACAAAAGAAGAAGTCATTTCAGAACCCTCCGTCCTCTGCTACTACTCAGGTATTATCGCCTCCACATACCAGTCCTACCAAGGCAAGCGACGGAGACGGGCCGAGCTTGGGAATGTTGCATAATAAAGGTAGCCTACAGATACCGGTTCCCGACATACGTTTCCCCTCCTCGGTGCCAGATACCTTTGACGAGTATCTCTCGAAAGAGAATGCGTGGAATGGTGGATTGGATTACGCCAATGGGATGGGCGTTGTCAGCACTGAGGGGGAATCGTCGGATGCTTATGATTGGTCTTCTATGCGTGCCAACGTATCTGACGTATCCATTGATGGCTTGGATGTATTTGGTTCACTTGCACGAGATGGCCAATCATCTCCTTTATACGATGACCCCTCGGATTCGATCCATTTTTCGTTCCCTGACTTTGACGATGATCTGTTAGAGAAATCTATCCTTCCCCTGGACGTTGATCCAAACCTTATATTCTCTTCTACCGGTACGAGTGTAGCATCTTCTATGCGTACTGATGAGATTAGAGAAATTGTGAAACTGGGAACAGCTTCGCAGCCCTATCAGCATCAGCATTTACAGCATCTTAGGGAACAAGAGTTGGAGCTTCAAAGACAGAGGATATTGCAAGAGAAGCTGATGAAGGAAAAGAGACGACAAGAACGAGCGGTAACTGCTTCGGGAGGACGTGGTGCCGGGAGCCAGAGGTCGTTGTTGAAACATAGTATGAGCGATAGCTTGCTCTCCCGTCCAATTCGAAGACTAACTGCAAAGGCTGCGGACTTTGATGCAGCCGTTACTAAGAATAGTGTTGCTAGCGCAAGGAAGGCTGGATTGGAGAAACGGAACGCTACACCACCACCGCTAGTACCACCCCCAAGGTCTGTGAGAAAGGGGAATACGGGAAGGACTCCCCGGGGCCAGGGGCCGATCACAGTTAAACTACCAAAGATGAGAACGGAAGTTACACTTGAAATATCTCCGGGAGGACGAGCAAAGACCGAAACTACTATTGTCTACGAAAGTTCGGATACGGAGGCGGATGAAGTGCAGATTTGGGATTCATTCGAGGAGAGCGATTCTTCTTTCGATGATGATGAACCGAGGGGTCTTGGGCCGGACGGGAAGGAATATATCGTTTACCGTGAACGGAGTCGCCTAGGCCCTGTCCTTGAGGGCAGAAATGCTTTGCAAAGACACAGCGGCACCATTTTCGAGAAGCCTGCCCATGCAGTACCACCTCCCAGAACCCCGACCCGCCGTTCACCTGTAAAGTTAGCATCTTCAACAGGGAAGAAGGGGTTTAAAGGGTTTGCGGCCATCACTGCAGCCGCCGCGACGGCCACTTCAGGAAGGTTAGATTCGTCTCCGAGGTTGCCCACTCCGTTAAGATCGAGCCCACCTGCCAGCATTGGTCGTCATCTGAGGGAGAGCGTGCGGAGAGCTAGTGGGTCTAGTTTCAGTAGTTCAAGGATGTCTATGTTGGGAACCCCCGCTTTGGGGTCCATGCATGAAGTTAGCGATGAGTCGGAGGCCGAAACTGTGGTAGACGGCACTGATATTGTCAATCTGGCTGAGGATGAAGACGAAGAGGATGATGGGGATGCTATGGCGGCGTTGAAAAAAGTCATGTTGGGGCGTAGGAGAAGTGAAGGTGAGATAGGTCTGAGGGGAAGATTAAGTTTTTTTTATGACTAATCACAGTGTTGGCAATAGCTTCTCTTGACAGAACTCCGACCAAAGCTAGACCAGGCAGCGCGGTGAAGCCGAAATTCTTCTCGTCTGGCAGCACCACTACAGGCCAGGGCCAGCGTTCGGTTACTAGACATAGCCAAATTCACCCAGGGTTGTTACAGACATCAGCAGTCAAGAAGAAGCTTTTCGTGGATCAGGCCGCTATCGGCAATTCCATTGTTCGTCCCCGTCGTAAAATGGCCGATGGAGGGTTTCCAGAAGCAAGCACTTCACTACTGGCAACATCTGGCTCGGGCCGTTTGACACCGGTTAGGCAACGTCCTAGATCTGATAGCCGAAAGGAGAACATTGCCGTTGAGGAAGACTCGACACGTTGTGTATGCAAAAAGACAAACGAATAGGGCGGGACTACAATGGTTCAATGGTATAATTCTCGTCATTCCCACTATACCTGGCATCTCCATTTCTAACGATATATCTAGTGACTCCTGCAACAACTGGCTGCACATGAAGTGCATAGGCTACAGTCGCAAGACCCTACCGAAAGTATTTGTCTGCGACTTTTGCACCGCGCCCACGCCACAAGCCAAGAACAGAACCACCAGAAGAGCGGCACCCACAAAACCCGCGAACGAACCAGATGCGTCACCGCAATTGAGGAGCAGTAGGGGTAGTAGAGTCTCGAGACAGTGATATATGTATCCATCTATATATCCATCTATATATCATCTCACCACAAACATGATTATAACATGTCATCTTCATGAAACGGGGAGGTGTTTGGGTGATTTTTGTTATAGTTTTTTCTTTCTTTTTTCTTCTATTCATTTCGTTTCCTTTGCTGTTCTTGGAAATATGGTAATTGGGCCTTTTGCGGGAAAGTAGTATCTATCTATACCTTATACCAATTTTGAAAACTCTTTGAATGGGCGCTCGCGATATACCTTGTTCATTCATTCCAATTAACTTACTTTACTGTATTACCATGTGGGAAGTGTTTTTACATTTTTATTTTTTACTCAACGGTGCTCACGAAGACGGTATGATACGGTAGGAAAGATAACGATCTCTGGCATGGAATTTTCAAGACAGAAATCTTGTACATTCTTTTTTATAACTTTTCGGCAAGGAAGGGGGTAGTGTAGTGTACTGGCGGGGTTATTCACAATGTATATTCTAGCTTGCAGTTTCTTCCGTTCAATTACAATTCTATCGCAGTATTACAGTATATCATAAGTAGCCTTAACTTATGCTGCTGCTACTGCTGCTGCTTTTTTTATTTTTTATTTTTTTTTATGAAATTCTTTTTGCCTTTTCCCCTACTCACGCGGCCGAGTTGAAGCCGGACGCCTAAGGTGGTAGGTAGGTAACCCCCATACAAAGTTGTCCGGCTTCAATTCGGCCGCGTGAGTACAAGTGCGTGAATTAGTGGTTCGTTGATTGATTGAGTGAGTGAATGAGTGATTGGCAAGAAGACTGAATTTATTGATGATCGACATGGCGTGAGGCTACAGGGGTGTTGTGTCTGTGCGAGTAATCCGGGATAAGCACCGGGTGGGTAGGTTGATATGTTATCGAAGGGTGATTTGCTAACGTGTACTGTACGAGTACTGGTGGATTGGGCCGGGCTAGGGCGAGACCGGGGATTGAATTGGGTGTTCCGTGAGATATGCTCTTGGACAATAGTGTTGTGCAAGAGTTAGGCCAGTCACTGGTTAGTGCCACATGTGATGTGGTCATGAGAGGTCACTCGGCTGTTGGAATATTTTGAATAGATGAGATCATGAGCGCTACCAATACAACGGGCTTTTACCTAGGTTGGGATACCCCTTCTAGAGGATGCCTTGTTAATATGTATCCAAGATAAAATAGAATGGGGGGGGGTCTCGTAATCGTTTCTGGGCCACGGTGCCCGCTCTCACCGGTATCAACAAGTTTCAGACACACGCCCGGTATTCCCCGGATGGTTTAATCAATCTCTTGTTTAGGCATCAGGGAGCTCCTTGTCCCGCTGAAGTTCGTATCCTCTGATCACTTCCCGTAGTTTCGGACCATCCATCCACCGAGGAGCTCGTGAAGCGAGCATGTGCATAACAACTTCGGTCGGCAAAATTACCGTCCCCTTGGCACTTTCTGTTCCCCAAGCTCTGGCGAATGCTTTGTCCTCTCCAGGAATTACACCCATCATGTGCCCGAAGATCAGGAACTCTACCAACTCCCCAATCTCCCCCGCGTATGGGAAGAAGATATTGTGTCGGGGGTGTTCACGGTGCTCCGCTAATCCCTGGGGCTTGAGTTCCCAGCGGAGCTTTCTTGGAGTTAGGTAGCTCCTGTTGTTCAGCGCGTTAATCTGTGTGTTTAAGTAGTGTGCTAGCTCGTGAAAGAGGGTTACGTAGATTTGATAGATCAGGTGGACGGCCGATTTGCCGTCTCGTTGTAGCTGCTCTATGACGTCCAATTGGTCAGCGTTAATATCTATGGAGCTTGGATCTCGGTTCCGGTCGTGTTCGCCACAAATCGACAGGTCCTGAACCGGGCTCTGCCGGACAAAGATCTTTGGAAATCCCTTTGAGAACCATTTGGTCAGGTGGGTGACTTCTTCCTCCGTAGCAGCTGGCTCTTTTTCAACGTCGTCAGTGCTAGGATCTAGGAACCGACCGCGAGTGGCTCGCATGACGATAACGTACTTGAAGACAACTTCAGGTCGGAGAACAGTGTCCTGAACCCGGCAGACTAGTTTGAAAATGTAGCTATCCCGGTTTTCCAGACGTCCGTGTGTCTCGGAGCATCTTCGAAGGTCATAGACTTCGGGCCGTACTACTGTTTCCGGCGGCACAAATATCCGGGGATATGGGCCCGTAAGAAGTGGGAAATCATCGGAATAGTATATCAGTGATTCTACCGGGTCATCGAGATATACAGGGGGGGGGGGACCGGGGTTTGTGGCTCCCGTCTTTCTGAGTATTTCTAGGGCATCCGGAGGCCTGTACCGCTGTGTAATGAGTTGGGAAAGCATCGTGTTTTCCGCTGGTAAATAATCATTCTCTCCGCCAATGTATCCCGGTACACTCCTTTCTGGGACTGGGGGTATAGGCTGTCCGGTAAGCCTCCTCCCCTTGATTCCTTCCAGCTCTAGGAGAGTAGGACTGTCCGTTTCTGAAGCTTCATTGGAGGAAGATCTAGGTTCAGTGTACGGAAGGAACTCTGGACAAGGGTTAACCATAGTCGCCGGAAGCCCTCGGATTCGATTGCGGACTTCTGCCAGAATATTTCGGGCAGAGATTCGGTGGCGATGCTTTTCGAGCGTACTAATCTCTTCAAGAAGGCCCCAGAGGTCTCTAGCAATATTTCTAGCGGCATCCCATTCTCTTTGAGAAAGAGTACTAGAGCCGGGCCGACTTGCGGCAGAAAAGCGCCTTTTCAAGGTGGTGAGGGATATCGTTATCTTGTTCGGCTTATTAAATGATAATTCGAAAGTGCTGAAGATTATGTTCAGGAGCTTTTGGTTCTTCACGAACGGTTTTTCATCCGACTGGCTTTCCATCGTCATTTGCGCTAGCGGTTGATGCCTGTGTGTTATTCCGAACAACCTCTTGGAGGTTGGGTTCAGCTTAGGTGTTGAGTTCCTTTACTGTATATTCGATGCTCAAGTGGATTAGCTGAAAATACTGTCATTGAAAACCTGAATTTCAACCCATTCAAATAGCCAGATCAGGGACCAGGTGCCAACATATACTAGCCTCCGCTTTTTAGATAGTTAAAGTAGTTTTTTTTTTTTTCAAAGCCTAAAGCACTCGCCCATTCTGCAAGTCTCCCCTCATGTGCTCGAATAATTTTGGTTGGCGGGAGCACATTGTTTTTTTCACCCATCGCTCCTTGAATAAAGAATCAAGGATAACTGAATAGAAGCAGAAGCCGTGATGTCAAAAAGGAGGTTTCATTCAGTGTTTGTCCAGAAGAAAACTTTGAAGGTGAACGAGAAAGGGGAAATCTGGGGGAGGAGGAAGAGGAGTGGGGCTGCCTGTGGTGTAGCAACCGGATGAACTCATGATGAATTATCCAACTCAGTTTATTATATAAGCATCTGTTGGGGGTTCTAACAACCCTTGACAGCTCGGAATATTATTCATGAGAATGGATTATGGGTGCTGCTCAGCTGGGCACCACATATCACTCGATGTTCTGTCTCGCTTCTTGTTGGAAGTGTTACTTCAATGTGATGGAATGTACACCTGCCGTGCTACCCGGTACACAGGCAAAGGTCAAGTATCATATCACCGTATATGGATACCCCTTATGGGTATAAGTAGGAAGGTCTCAGACACATGTTTCCAGATAATACAGCCAACTACATACACTGTTTTCACTTCATTCTATCTTCGTTCCCTCACTTCACTCGTGACCTCCGACACTTCTGTTGTGGTGAGCAAGAAAAGATTTGGACTGTATCCTAGGATAGGAGGTGGGAAATACAAGCATGGCGTTGATGTATAAAATTGGAAATAGAATAGAAATGTTTGACTTTTATTAAATTGCTATTGAAAGACTCGGACTACTGATTTGATGATCATCCCAAGACCTAAACCTACAACCTCCCCCCACTTATAAAGCATGCCTCCCCATAGTATAAATCATACTGTATTAAAACAATCCATAATACAGAAAAATAAAACCAGGAAAGCAAACTACAATAGCCAGGAGAGTTTGAAAAAAAAAGAAACCTGATCATCTTAAGCTAACCTGGAGCAAAAAGGTTCACACCAAAGTGCTACATCCTTTTTTTTTCTTTTCTTTTTTATATCCTAGAATTCATTTGTTTAAGGTACAAACCTTGCAAGCAGCATTAAGCTATGGTATCAAAAACCTCCACCCTGGACCAGGCCCCAGAAAGTTACAGAAAAACTATGGCCCAAAGACCTGCTTGAAAAAACTATCCTAACAAGTGACCCTCCCATAAACTACAAAGTAATATGAAATCCCACCAACATCATGCAACAAACAAATGAAACTAATCTCCCAACAGTGTGCCAACTGACAACCCCAAGTGTAACCAGAACTTAAGGGAAGTCCCAAACTTTGGTGTAAGCTTAATAAATAAGTGTAGACATACAGCCCACTAGTGAGAGGGTATAGAGTCAGAGTGAGAAGCCACTAAGGTGTGTGGTAGAAGTGAGGAACTACCAATATCCACCAGAGCAGAGGGGGTAGATGGATAGTAGTAAGGTACAAGCTGGGTAGGTAGTAGTAAGGTACTAGCTGATGAGTAGGTAGGTGGCAGTAAGGTACTAGCTAGGTATGGTCTGAAGCTGACTGACTGTATTACCATATCTCTTGTGTGGTCCCTTGTTATAGGAGAGATAGCATTACTACTAGGAGAGATCCCAGAGGTAGGAAGGCAATGGAGAAGAGGAAAGGGGTGCAGTAGGGTGTTAGCTAATCGTCCAAAAGGGGATGAGGTCCAGGAGGGGAGCACTCAGGTTGTGGGAGTGACTATCAGATAATGCATTCATGTCTGACTAGGTAGCCTCTACAAAAAAGAGAATGAGGAAGTTGACTGTGACCTATTGAAAAGTCTTCTCCTACTGCTAGCTATATTTTCGGCTGTTTATGCAGAGACAAAATGAGAAAACCTGACTATGGGATTCACTAAGTGAGGTGAAGTGAAAGCAGGGTAAGGGAGGCAATCAACATCATGGGGTGCTGGGAGGGAAGGATGGGAAGCCTCAAGAGGGTAAACCTCAAGAGGGAAGTAAGGACTGGATGCCAAAAGGCAAAGAAGTGATGGAAAGTATATTTCCTGACCCCTTCTAGATAGGGGGAGAAGAACAAAAAAAGTCATGATATTTCCTGCAGTGTTGAGTCATTCCCAAATAGGAAATAAATTTCAATGACTAGAGGTGTAGTGGAGATGGAGGATGCAAAGTGTTACATCCTTCTTCCAAGCTTATTATATTTCCCAGAAGCTTTGTTGTTTCTGAGGAGACTTGAATATGGACCTCTGTTTGCCCAAGGTCACTGGGGGGTGGCAATCATTACCACTATGCTATTATTCTTGGTTATTTTTATTGTAACTTTCTTATAATTTTGTTACCATGGTACAAGTTTTGGGAGTGAATCATGGATTTATGAGATCTTGTAAAGGTATTTTTTTTTTCCTTGCAAGAGTATAAGTTATAAGATGCCAGTCAATAAAGAAGTCAGGCCTAAGGGCTCTGAAGTCGTTGAGAGTATGCAGGGGTTTCAAGGTCATGGTGAGTGTGGTATGTGAGTGAAATTTCTAAGGTTGTATGTTTGTAACTTCAAATGGTTGGAACTTGGAAATGAAGTTTTAGGATTTGAGAAGCAGACTGTAGAGTTTTGAATGTATCCTAAGTTAGAGATGTTTCTTGTTTCAGGAGACTTTTGTGATTGAGTTAAAGGAGGTTGTGATGTAAAGTTCATTAAAGATACTTTTTTTTTTGAACAAATATTGGGCAGTGAGGTATACCATTAAATTGCATGCAGTACTAGCTATGGCAGAAACAAAACCTTAATCTCAATATATCCCTCCTCACCCTTGAGGAAAAGGCCATCATCTCAAGACTCTCTGGTGTGGGCCCAACCCCAGATTATCACCCCAGAAAGACCCAACTCTAAACTGCTAAGTAGAAGTTCAAAGAAAAAACCAACTAAAGACAAGCAGGAAGCAACAGGATAACTCCTTGTGATATCATCAAATAAAAGAAAACCAATATTAAAAAAAACAAACCATGTAGAGTAAGTGACCTAAGGGGACAGGCATGATAAGATGTTGCCACAAGATACTTGAAGCATCTGTGAAGAGTAAGCAACCCACCATCAAAATCTCAGGAAATAGTACAATATCAGTAACAAGGTAGTGGGAAGTGAAGATTGGTCAACTATGGGTAATAACCAAAGGGAGAGGAAAAAAGTAGTAGGGTGCTAGCCTGATCTGATATTTATAGCTGCTAAAATCTATTACTATATCTCTCATATAGTCTGTTATTATAGGAGAGATAGACAGTATTACTTTTGGATGGAATCTCAGGAAAGCAGAGGCAATAAAGGGAAGGATAGAGGGGGTAGTAGGGTACCAGCCAATTAATTGAGGAAAGGAGGAGAGGGGAGAGGAGTAGACTCAAATCTGATATGACTATCAGTAATCATGTTCATGTCTATCACAGATCATCATTTTCATATATTAAATACTAGTGTTCTTACTAGTAGTCATGCTCCTTGCATATATCTATATGAAGTTGAGATAAATCATATCTCAACCAGGATCACTAGAGAGCTCAATCAGATAATACATGAATATGTATAGTTACTGTTCTACTGGTTACAACAGCTCTTCTGTATATTGGAAGAGGTGAAGGATTAGGTTTCCTTCATTATGTAGTTTCATTGGTTATATGATTACATTATATGTTTGGATTGTTATAGTAACTAGATTAATAGTAGTAAGCAGGAGGATTTCCTTAATTTGGTTATGTTATTTGTTTGTTTAAATAGCCACCTCATTAATGATATTCTCGTAGAGGAATTCAGGAGGTTGGAAGATGGCTGGGATATGACATTATAAGATTTCTTTATGTTTCTTTAAGGTTTAGGACTAAACCCTATTGGTAATAATCAGGTACATAGATTATATGTACACTTAAATAATCAGAGAGGCTAGTAATAGATCTATAAAGCCTGGAGTTTCTCCTATTATTTAGTTTCCTTGTGTAATCACATATACATATAAGCTACTACTTGGTTTATATACTATCATCCTCTGTCTCCACTACAACTCTGGTCTTTGAAATTTATTTCCTATTTGGGAATGACTCAATACCATGAAAACATCACAACTTTTTTCTTCCTCTCCTCCACCTAAGGTGGACAGGAGAATACACTTTTCATCTCTTCTTTACCTTTTGGCATCCCATCCTCACTTTCCTGCTAAGGTCCACCCTCTTGAGTCTATCTATTTCCTTCTTCCAGCATCTCACAATATTAGTTACCTCCCTTACCCTACTTTTGCTTCACTTCACTTAGTGATTGCTACAGTTTTGACCACTCAGTTGGTCTTTCTACAGACAGCTGGGCATATAGTTTGCAGTAGGAGAGAACACTTCAATAGTCTATGGTTGATTTCTCTATTCTCCTCTTTCATTGGAGGCTGCCTAGTCAGACATGAATGTATTATCTGATAGAAGCCTCTACCTTCTATGCTGTTCCCTCCTCTCTTCCCCCTCACAGATAATTAGCTAGTACCCTACTACACCCCTTTCCTCTTTCCTGATAACTTTTGACCTCTGGGATCCCTGCTAGTAGTGACGCTACCTCTTATATCACAGGGGACTACACAAGAGACATGGTAATATAGTCAGTCAGCTTCAGAACTATACTAGCTGGTACCTTACTACCACCCATCCACTTATCAGCCAGCAACCTTTTGCCATCCACCTAGCTGGCATCTTGCTACTCCCATCCACCCCCTCTATTTGGGTGGGTTTCTAGGCCTCCTCACTTCTGCCACACCCCTACCACTGTGCCTGACTCCCTTTTGACCCCCCAGCTTAGACTTTCATCTAGGAGTACAATTTTCCTGCTTTTGCTAGGGCTTGCAACTATAAGTCAAGTTTGGATCTTCCTTAGGTTTGTGTTTTAGAATTTCTTTGATAGGTGCACTGTTGGGAGTTTGGTTTTCTTAGTTACTGTGCAATATTGGTGGAATTTCATACTCTGTTGTAGTTTATAGAAGGGTTGCTTGTTAGGATAGTTTTTTCAACCCACTCTTTAGGCCATAGTTTTTTTATAGCTTTCTAGAGCCCAGTCCAGGGTGGAGGTTTTTTGACATGATAGCCCTACAGGCTTCATGTGGATTTTGTACTTTAAACAAAATAAAATAATCAGATTAAAAAAAAAAAAAATTAGTTCACATACTATAGTCTCAATGTACACCCAACCTATATCTCAATGAGTGAGAAGAAGACTTTGACTGGTATTTGAATGATCCTGTAAACAGTTACAACATTCAGCTGAGGTTGCTGCTTGATTGAGATATCTGCAGTATAGCCTAGTAACATCAAGAGTAACAGAGCTGATGTTCCCTACTATGTCAAGAAGTGTTGGTTTGTTATAGTATCTGACTAGATAGCCTCTTAGGAAAAAAGAGAATGGAGAAATTAATCATAGTCTGTTGAAGTATTTTCTCCTACTGTAAACCATAGTTCTAGCTGTCTGCCATAAAAGAAAGGATGTTGCTGACTATAGATTTCACTAAGTGAGGTGAAGTAAAAGCAGGGAAGAGGAAGAATTTCTCAATACTAAATGGTGTTGGGAAGTGAGGAGAGTGACCACCAGTGGGTAGACCTCAAGAGAGATGAAAGGAGAGGATGCTCAAAGGTAAGCAAAGAAAGGATAGATGAGTTTTCATCCCCCCAAAGAAGGGAGGATAGAAGGGAAAAATAGTGATATTTTCAGTATTGTTTCTAAATAGGAAATAAATTTCAATCACTGGAGGTATAACTGTGTCAAGGTTGTGGCTCTGCCACAACCCACCATTGCTTTTGCAACCTTGAGCACTCTCTTCCAGGAGTACCTGCCAGCTCAACATAATATGCCAGCTCAACATAACTTTTACCAGCTAGACCAAACTTGGAGCCAATTCCTCTACCCAAATCTACTCAATAATGTCTAAAAATTACATAACTATCAAAGTAGGATTCATAATACCTGTCAAGTATTTTTTGAATTCAAAAAACAAAAACCTGCTATAATAACCTGCAATTTTGCTCATAGTTAAAAGGCAGAATTCATGCTTGTCTCAACACTGGAGCTTCATCCTTCCAGAACCAAAATCCCTTACTAATATAACAATTTTCAGTTTCCAAATCCAAAAAAAACATTTGACAGGTATTATGAATCCCACTTTAATAGCTATGTAATTATTAGACATTATTGAGTGAATTTGGGTGGAGGAATTAGCTCTGAGTTTGGTCTATCTGGTAAAAGTTACACTGAGTTGGCATGTTATGTTGAGCTGGCCAGCACTCTCTGGAAGAGAGTGTCCAAGGTTGTGGCTCCGCCACAACCTTGGCACTGTTAGTGGAGATGGAGGATGGTAGGGTAAACATCTAGGTACTGATATATTTACTTGTATTTTGGAGCAACACAGAGAGTGACAAAAGAATGAGTAGAGATTGATATCGTCTAACAGATGAAGAAGCACATATATATATGTATAAGAGCAATGAACGAAGAAAAGGCAAAGTCCCAAGTCCTTTATAGAAGGAGCCGGCGAAAATAAAAAACAAACTAAAAAGAAAATGTAATGAAATATCAGAGATCCACCGCACTCGCAAATCTTCAAACAATACTGATACAACTGAAACATGAAAAGGTATCGACTCCTCTTCCCGTCCCAACATCCTATGTTTCCACTATCTAAATCAAAACACCGAAGGATTCTGGTGAGGATGCCGAAACACTAGGTCCAGCCATAGCATGTTTCAACAGATAGGGCATCTACGATTGTTAATCTGAGAGGAGTAAAGGGGAAAATAGGGAAAAGTGGGGGAGGGGCACCTGGGAGGCCGGCAACATTGTAGACGAGAGCTTTGAGAGATCCGGAAGTCGCGGCTTCGGCGCCAAAGAGAAGACTACTGATTACCCAAGTTCGTAGCATCTTGATAGTGGTGGGCTGAATGAATCCAATGTTTTTCTTCAGATCCTGAGTCTTTATCCGCCCCTTCTTCTCCTAATATATCGCTGTCTACTGTTATACCTCAACCTGCCAACAACTCTCCCATGTACTAATCCCCTGTATTTTCAAATAATACCCATATTATCTCGGGTCCATTTCCGAAAATCATTTCCACACAGCACGTGCATCAAAGCTACAATTCAAACATTTATATTATTCCACCAGCGTGCTCCGGAGGATCTGCGGTGTTCTTGGATAAAGTCCGATATCTTCATCTAATGGGGGCGGTCTTTGCCGCATTTGATCTCGCTTAACGTTGACCTCATTGTGCAGTACCAGTACTATCGCTGATGGACTGGGGGTCGGCAAGAGCCGGTTGGATTCTTAGGGGTTATTATGCGGGGTGAGATCGAGTACAGTTGCACCCCACTATAACGAACACCAAGTATCAGTCCATTTTTATTCGGTATAGCAGACATCCAGTATGGGTATTCATAAAAAGTCTGTAAGGATGAGTAAGCAAGTAAGAAGAATTTTCTAAGAAGAGTGGGGTAGGAGGAAAGTAGTGATTCAAACAACCTCTTACTACCTCTGTATCATCCACTTCACCAATACATTTTGTTTAAATCTTTTTCATCTGATTTCTTAAAATAGCTCCTATCACAGCTGGCCAGAAAGGATTAACTCAAACTCAGAAGTATGAGTTATGCCTTCTTTATTCCTGCCACCCAGAGATGAAATTGTCAAAATTTACAGAGTTACCTGACTGTCCAAAGAGAGAATGGTTGTCCACTTGTGATGTCAAGTCTATCAGAGCATCTAAAGGGGTGGAAGGATAAAGTTCAAATGGGAAAACTTTCTAGTATGAATTTATTTAAAAAATTAATTATTTGTGCATAAATTGTATCTCAGAAGATATTAATAGTAAATAATATTATGTCTGGACAAAATTAATTATATATCAACCATGGGAAAATCTTTGGTGATGATAACTACACTCTCCCCACCAACTCAATCTAAGAAACCTAGGTACCAAGAAAACTAAATTGTTTTCTGAGCCCCTAGAGACACTTGAGACTTTTTGTTAGCCATGTACAAATCAGTGCTTATCTTATCTACATTAGGTTTGATCATGATAAGATCTCAATACCTGAACAAAAATATTTCATAGAGTTGAGGAAACTAATAAATACATAACTATTGATATTTCACAAGTTAAGGGAAGATTATTTAGAAGGTTAAGTATCACTTACTCATTTACTTCCTTCTCATATAACTTCATTGCTGTCTCTTTTATAGAATTATTGAATCCATATTTTTCAGCATAAGGATTTTTTTGTATTGATTCAAATAGTTTCACAAAAGCTCTATGCATGTACCATTTTATAACTTGGGGATTAAATTCCCTTGAATCCATTAAAGCAGTTAGAAACTCTACAGGTCCACTAAATCCAAGATTCTGGATAACTTCAAGTCCTTTGCTGAGAACTTCTTTCATAATTACCTTTATGCTATGCCTGTATTTTTGTTGAATCTGTTTATCAGTACTTAGTGCAAAGGAGAGTTGACTTAGATTCTCTTAACTTGAATTTAGCAGCTGATAGCTTGACATAATTATAGTTTCTACAAATATATTGGTACCAGCAAGAAGTATTGATATATCAGTAGTAAATTGGTGTTGAGCCTCACTTTAATCATAGCTTGTGTTGAAGAAAAAATTCAGGAATCTTTATTAGCTTTAATCTTATATTTGTTGGTTTTCTCAACTCTATGAAATATCTTTCCCCAGGTATTGAGATCTTATCATGATCAAACCCAATGTAGATAAGATAAGTACAGATTTGTACACAGCTAACAAAAAGGCCTGAGTGGGGCTCAGAAAACAATTTGGTTTTCTTGGCACCTTGGTGTCCTAGGATGCCCACCAACCTACTATTATGAAAACAAAAAAAAAAATTCAAAAATGTAAATATATTGTAGAAATTAATATTTAGTATACCATCTATCAGTCTTAATAATTGCCTCTATTCTATCCACCATTGACTCTGTCAAAGTATCAAGAACTTTGGGGTCTAAAATTTCCCAACAATGTATGATAGCCTCTTCTATTACCTTTTTGACCTCATTGATACAGGGCCCTTTAGCAGAAACAGCTCAGGCTACTAGTTGTGCTTGTTAGGTTTATCTTTTATCAGAGACCAAACATTTTGAATTGGATTAAGATCTTGTAAATAGGAAGAGATTTCTGTAAGAGTAATGTCCTGTCTTCTGAGCTATCTCTTAAAGAATAAGTAAGTCCAAGTCTTAGTATTTTCAATGTTCAAAAATATAGCTTCCTCCACAACCTCTTCTCTGATATCCTCTCATATCTCTAAAAAGCTATAATGATCATAAACATCAATAATTGACTATCCAGTGACTTTACTCCCAGTAGAAGCAGGATCAGGAAAAATAGGTAAAAAAAGATCATGAGTTTGACTATAAAAAAAACCAGTTATCATCTGCCTAATCTTTCTCTCTTCCCTCCTAGCAGCAGGTTCAACACAATCCTTGTTCTGCTTTTCTTTTGGGTATCTAAATATGCATTTTCTCCTGTTTCTTCCTCACCTCTCTACAGCCACCTCATCTCCCCATATTGCTTTCTGTCTCCATATCTCCCTTATCCAATGCCAATAGGCTAGTGCCCATTCTAATCTCTCTTGAGCTAGATCTTCATCTAAATGAACTCTCTCTTATACCATCCACTTTTTATAATACTTTTGTATAAGTCTTCTCTTCACAATCTTAGCAGAAATATTAGGAGCAACTATTTCAGCAATCTCAAAGTAGCTAGTATAGAAATGTTTGAGAGCTTCCTCTACTATACATCATCCTACAACTTGCTAGTTTTAGGATGTCTTCCTCTACTCTCATTCTCCTTACCCTCTTGATCTTCCTTTGTAATTGTGGTTCTGACAGTAGTAAGGGGAATGTTAGGGTAATGGGAAATTTAGTGATTTCTCATTTGAGGCTTGTGTAACCTGAGAATTCTCCTCTAGTTAAACTTAGAGAGGTGTTTGGAGAGAATAGTCTTTTTAATATGACTGTGAAGAATAGGAGGTATAGTTTATTGAAAAAAAGAATCAGGTAGAATGGTTTAATTTTGGTTGATCTGAAGCAATTTCTTTAGGTAGTGTTGAAAGTATGTAGTGATGAGGAGGGTTGCATTGTCATTGATTGTGAGTGGGTGGTTAATTTTGTCTACAGACAATACTTATTTATTTATTATTATATAAGATCTGATGTGTTAAAGTAAAAGGCTAAGAAGGTAAAATATCCTATCTTTGAGTTCCTATTAGCAAAATAGTTTAATGCAGCAGAGGAGAGTAAAGTGTCTCTTATAGATGGTGCCTATGTGCTGCAAGCTCAATCACTTATTATTCAAGAAAAACTTATTCAGATCAGTTGCAGCAAGGATTATGGGGATTTTAATTATTCTGGAAGATTGAAGTGATTTAAGAAATGACTCATAATAGAAAGACTTAAGAGGTACAGTGAAGTTAGAAGTTTCAACATAGTAGTTATTCAAAATGTGAAGGTTGAAATTGGAGATAAGTTGAAACCATTTCAGCTTAAGGATATCTGAAATTACAATAAAAGTAGCTTACAATATAACAAACAGCTAGTTTATTCTAATATAAGGAAAGAAAATGGTAAGGTTTTGGAGGGAGTTAAGTTGGATAAGACACATTATAACCTTTCCCTCTGTTACTGCAGATAGCAGTAAGAAATGATATTTAATAGTTATTAGACATACACAAACTCCACAGGCCTTCCATCAGCAAAGAATCAATATACATAATTTTTCAATTATTTACCATTACAACAAAAAAGTATGGATGTTAAGTAGACTTTGGTATGAATATTTACACAATTTTAATCAAGACATGAGAATCCAGGGTTGTAAAATTATTCTCATTACCAATAATTATCCAAGTCACTCTCTCCCAGAGTCTCCTCCAGAAAATTATACTTGTCCAACACCACTATAGTTTATAAATATTACTCTCCTTTATCTTCCTCCTAATATAATATCCAAACTACAACCTCTTGACCAAGGAATCATTGCTCTATTAAAGTTACTTACTACTATCAGTATGTTGACTACATTGTTCAATACTTCAATAAACATAGTACAGTACCATTGAAGCTGGATATTTTGTAAGTTATTTACCTTATGGCTGATACTTGGGAGTCAATACCACCCTCAACTATAAGTAACTGCTAGAAGCGATTTGGTTTACTTAATAGTAATACTTCAGTTTTATCTACTCCTATAACCTCAAATACTACTTTTTCTCCTTCCATAGATTCTTCTAAAGTATATACGTGTAGAGTTCTATAGTTCCTTAATTTGAATCTCTCTAAAGCTGAACTTGATACTAGATTTTGGGAAATTTTTATAGAAGTTCAAGATGAAGCAGTTCTAAATAGTAAACTTGTTTTACCTGATGCTGTATTAATTGTTGATAAGGAAGTTAAACTTGATTTACTTTCTTGAGGAGTTGACAATATAGACCTAACTAACTATGATACTGAAGACAATGATGATAATGATGAGGAAATATACTTAACATACCTCTGAGTACCTATTACCCATCACAAAGTAATTTACTACCTCTAAGAGATCTCCCATTACCTTTAATCTTTATCTGTTAGCTCATTAACAACTTCAGTTAGACATACAATCTCATTAGCTATCATGGTTGAGCAATCTACTTATCTGACTGCTGGCATTTATAAGTAAGTTTTGATGATTTATTGATTTTTCTGTAGTGTTTGTTACAGGACAGGGTGGAGCAGGTTTTCACTTCCTGGCCATGCTGTTACTCTGGCCTAGGGGGAATATTTCCTCTGTTATCCTTGCCCCTACCTGCATGAGGGGCCTGAACCCACTTATTCTCTGGACAGGTCTATGTTTTGTGCACCCCATATTTGATGGGTGCCTGTTTAGGCCATGGGTAGGGTTGGGGCCTAGGTGAGGGCAGGGGTAGGGAATGATGAAAAAAACACCCCCCTCTAGGTGTTAGGCATATGGAAAAAAGGGCCAGAATTACCCAACCTTCACTCAGGATTATTTCTACCATACCCCTGCAGCCCCCATGTCGGGACCAGGTGTCATTACGGTATTATGGCCGAGTTGCGTCCCAACACTTTAGCAATGACAAAATGATACCTTCAACATAATACCATATATGTCGTCTCTGTCCATCCGACTGGATGCTGTTCATAGGTTATATGAGAAGGTACCTTTAGCGACTCATGAGAAGTGACTCGAAGGAATTTAGTTAAGTTTTGAGCAAGTTATTATCCTGTACATTAGCAGTTAAATATTATAGCTGATAAGTAATGGGACAATTTGGGAAGAAACTATTAGTGACCTGAATATCATGAGCCTATGGCACCAAAGGGTAGCCATAGAGCCGAGCCTCTTGCTTTGAAAGAAGTAGCACCCCAAGAGGAACTACTTGAGAGTTGGTTCCAGAGGTTTTGGCCTGATGAGCTATTGGCTTGATCTAGGGCTAAAAATCCTTTATGTCTGATGGGCTTTGTGATGCATAAATATGCAATGCAATAGCTGTACTTATTCATTAAAGCTGATCACTTTATGTTTTGAGGCAGAACAATTGGTACAGTTGCTATTAGGGTGGCATATTTGATATAAGTTTATATGGCAGAGAGATCGAAAACTACCTACTGGTGGAGTGTTCACACCTCCAAAAATAATAGGAGTTTGAAGAAATCAAAGCTAAAGTGGTCCAAATATTCTTAGGTCAGGAGTGTTCACACACAGGAAAAATGAGAGGTTTTTGATAAAGGTACTTAGATAGTATAGGAGTTAGTTGTAGCCTGCAATAACCCAGATGCGGAATATAAATATTAAGGTACTCCCAGCTATTAGAAACTTCAAGCAATAGAGAAGAGATCTTATTAATATATTTATTAGTTACTCTTGAAAAACTTATTATGCATACAACTTTGTGAGTCTACCTTGATGATCTTCATCTTTATCCTACTTTACATTACTTTACTTCAAGAAGTACACAACTTAGACCAACTGTTAGGCATATGGAATAGTCTAGGCGGTGGATCACGTGATTCTAGGGATAGGTCACGTGTTCAAATCCCTGACATGACAAAGTTATTTCTAGTTAATAAAACATTCTTGTATGAGATATTTTCTACCAACTAGATAACGACCTGAGCATCATGATCTAATAACACTGACAGGTAGTTATTAGGCCGAGCCTCTTGCTTTGAAAGAAGTAGTGGCCCAAGAGGGCCTACTCGAGAATCGGTATGAGAGGTTTTCGCTGGACAAGCTATTGGCTTGATCCAGAGCAAAAAATCCTATATATCCGATGGGCCTTGTGGTGCATCAATATGCAACACAGCGGCCGCGCTCATTCATTAAAGCTGATCACTTTATGTTTTGAGGCAGAACAATTGGTATAGTTGCCATTAGGGTGGCATACTCAAATTAAGTTCATATAGTGGAGAGATCGAAGGCTACCTACTGGAGGGGTGTTCACACCCCCCAGAAACAATAGGAGTCTGAAGAGATCAAAGCTAAGCAAGGCAAATATTCTCAGGGTCAAAAGCGTCAGCACTTAGGAAATTTAAGAGGTTTTCGACGGAGGTACTTAGATAGTATGGGAGTTGGTTGTAGCCCGCGATAACCCAGACGTGGAATATAAATATTGAGGTACTCCCAGCTATTAGAAACATCAAGCAACGGAGAAGAGATCTTATTAATATATTTATTAACTTAACTCTTGAAAAAACTTTATTACACATATTCCTTCTAAACCTTCGGGACATACGAGCCTACCTTAACGATCTTCGTTTTACCCTACCTTACCTTACTTCAAGAAGCTTACGGCTTAGACCTACTGGCCCTATCTACGGTTGGACTACCCCAATAACAGTATATGAATACTCTCCACGTTACCTAGGCTCACTACCTACATAATTACCTCTACCTACTACCTATACCTATCATGGACCGCATTAGACAAGACTCACCTATGCCCTTGGTCATCCAAGGGCCAGGGCATGATGTACAAATAGAAGAGGGAGCCCCTTCCCCAGCCAGCGATGTGACGTCTATACTAGCCACCACTGCTACGCAAAACCCCCCTTACCTCTCAAGTGGAACTTCTCCAGCAGGATCCTTAAGAGGAAGGAGATCATGGTGAAGAATCGAGAAAAGAACCGCGATCCCAAGAGAAGGATCACGCGGCCCCCCAAGACAGCCGGATGTTCCGGCTATCTTAAAACACATCATGGAATCCCTAAGTCAAATCGACCAAAACGCTTCCAGATCTATAAATGAGCAATACATAGCCTACAATGAGCTATCCACACAAGGGCGCCAATATGCTGATGAGCTCGAAAGCTACCGCAATAGGCTTGATCAAGGAGAACGAATAGTAGGAAATGAATTGGCAGGAATAAAATTAACGCAAGGACAACTCGCACGAAAAGTGGAGATATCTCGAAAGCACTTCCAAGAACAAGTAGCAGCGGAGCTACGAAAACATAATGCTCAACATGAGCAGCAACAAGTGGTAAGAACCCAGTTGCATCAGAATATTGACTTGACAGGACAAGTATCCTTTTTGAGAGATCAACAGCTGGAACAGTTGATCCAACAAGTCCAAGCCCAAGTCGAGATCGACCGGGAACAACAAAGAGCTGCCGAACAAAGAATGCGAGAAATGATGGAACTGGTGCAGCTACAGTTAACCGAAGTAGCCCACTCAGCAGCGACCCCATCTATTCCAGCAAGGCAAGCAACCGTAGAAACTGCCCCACCTTCCTCCTCAGGCTCCTTAGCAGGAAGACCAAAGAAAGGAAAAGAAGTCGACTGAGGCCAACCAGGAGCAGGAGGAGGAGGGGGAGAAGGAGGAGGTGGCCAAGGACCCCCAAGGATGCATGGAGCTGGAGGTGGAGACCCTAACTCCAGCAGCAGCAGTAGTAGCAGCTCCAGCAATGGTGAAGGCCTAGCTCCAGTACCAACACCTAGACCCGAAAGCCGCCCCCCCCAAGGGAACGCCCCAGACCAGGACCACCTGATAGATATACTGGGTAGCGCGATTGCCAGAGGGAAAAAGCACGCAGACCCACCGTCCATATTTGAGGCCAAGGTCTATGAGGACATTAACACATGGGTGTTGGACTGTGAAGATTACTTCGCTAGAAACCCAGACCAATGGGTAGAAGACCATCATAAAATTGTTTATGCATTAAAAAGAACAAAGGGAAAAAAGGTAGCTCCCTTTGCTGAATGGTACCGAAAAAGCATGACAGGAGCTATGGGTGCTCCATTCTGGCCTGAACTAGTCTCTTGGACCAGGTTTACCTAAGAAATTGTTAGCAGATATTCAGGCATCGAGCAAGAAAGAGAAGCAGCACGGGACATGAAAAAAATCCCATACAATAATGACATTGAAGAATACCTCCTTCTACTCGAAAACCTTAATATCAAAGCCAAAATGTCATGCATTGGATGGAGGCTCCTGGTCGAGGACAAGCTCCCGGAACAAATCCTGAGAAGGCTCTCAGGAGAGACATACGATTCCGATGAAGACTGGCTCAAGGCACTAAGAGGCTTTGGCAAGCTAGAGGAATCTTTCTTACAACGCCAGAACCTTTCCCAGGCATTGGCAAAGGGGCGAGGAAATGCCACAAAAAGAAAGCGTGGCAACGAAAATAAAAGTCTGGATACCAGGTTTAATAAAAAGCCTCGGTCACCAAAAGCAGCCATGACAGGGTGGAAGATACAGAAACCAAACAGGGGAGAAAGCAATCTATCACCGATACACACAGATTGGAAGAAAGCTCATGAAGGAATTCCCCAAACTCTGGTAGAAAAAAGGAAAGAAATACCAGGCTCATGCACCCATTGTGGACTTACCAACCACAAGTGGGGCATGTGTAGAAGAGCAGCCGTGGTCAGCTCTGTAACTCGACGCAGACAACCAAAAAGACAGAACACTCGACTGGAGGTCCGGGCCCCCCAAGAAAGGCAGCCACAGGTTGGTCAAGTGGCAATGACTAGGCCGCCACCACAACTTTGGGAACTATCTGACCCGGGATCCAATTGAGGGGTATTCAGCGAGGTCTATACACCCTGTTCTCAGCTGAAGAGCATTGGACTGGTCACCGTCTAATTGAATGGGTTACTCCTGACACTGATTCGGGTCTGTGCATGAGCTTAAGGAGGCAAAGGGGTTGAGTAGACAAGGAAGTGATTGGCACCATACAGCGACGGCGTATGGGTACTTGTGGTCTGGCACAAACTCGTAATGGGGGCTCACACCCCACCAGACTTAAATCTTAGCCCACGCTGATAGCATTGGCGGATCGCACCTAAGCTTTACCATGAGAAAAGCACTGGTCAGGTTATATTCGGGAACCCCTCGGCAGGGGATAAAGACCGCTGGTAGTGGGCTGCCCAATAACCGTAAAACATTCTTTTCATGTCAGTTTACCTGAGGAGACCTGATTGGTCGAAATAACACGGGCATTATAGTAAACTCAAAAGTTTTACATTCTAGTCGGGGGCTCAGATCGTTCTGAACCTATGCCATCGTAAAAGGAAATTGTACCTCCACACGTACTGGAAGGTTCACGAGTATTTCCCATCCGACACCCCGTTGCTCAAACGCAGCGAATGGGTTACCGTGGCAAAGCTATACAAAAGCGAAGCTGTAAAAAAATGTTGGTCTTAGACCATACCTGAAGGCATCCAGGAAAGCGTGAATTACACCCAAACTCCCAAGAAGAACTCGTCTTAAAAACAGATCTACTCATACAACTGGATCGCATAGATCCATGAACCCCAGAAACCACGCGAAACTCTTTATAAGCCGTGTTCCTCTATTATCATGACACCACATGAAAGCACATAAGGACCTAACAACATGTTTATAAGGGACACCCTACATGTTTTTTCCTACCAAAGGAATCCTGTTTCCTATTTTCAAGGACCAGGGTCCAATTCTGCACATGGTTCGCTTCTATTTTTGCACATTATCATAACATGCAATTGTTTTTATTGGCATGTAGTTGTCTGTCTTTTTGAGCCGGTACCGTTGGGGTGATGGGGTGGTTGGGGTGGTAGTACTTTTGGTTTTTTTTTAATTTTTTTACATTTATGTATCATCTTTAATTATAAATCATATGGTAGGTAGTCAGAATTATTAAAGAAGGTGGGATAGATGGTAACTAGGACGGTTTCATAGTTTTTGGAAACCCAGTTCTTCAAGGGTTGTTAATCATTACCGGAGGAGATAACGAAAAAACTGGAGTAGTTGTCCTGGGAAGTACTCTATCTCGAGTCCTATCAAGAACACTTCGAATAGAAAGTGGTCTCTGGTTTGTAAGAGTTATCCTAACTCTAGACCACTTATCCGTCCTTAAAGGTCTTCTCATTAAGGGACGTGAGACTCGGTAGAGGATTTCCCGTTCACTCAGAATCGTAATAGTTACTATTTTTTATGGAGAAGTAGAGGTTGGGAAAGAGACTATAGGAGGGTATAGGGATCTTTCAGTATTACTAGTATTTGTAGTTATTAACTGAAAGGTCAGTGAGGTGGGGATCGTCTTCATCCTAGTCCTTTTTGTCCATTTTTCTCTGGTACTCAAACTGGTATTTTTGTTGGTCAGTAGTAAACCGATTAGAAGGAGAGAGGAGAGGATCGTCGTCCGAATTATGTTAGGAATAAGGTGAAGAGAAAACCTATAGATTTATAGGTAAAAGAGGAGAAAGGAGGAGGAGAGAGGTGTCGATGGAGTAGAGGGGTGTAATGGAAGGAAGAGGTGTAGAGAGAACAGGTTACGGATACTCGATTACGGGTAAGGTTAGAGAGAACTCGATCTAGGAGTAGGTTTACTTGGGAAAGAACACGGTTGGTGAAAAAATCTACGAAAACAACTTCAGAAGAGGAGTGACAGTATCTTCTCTATAACCCTCGTTGAAAAAACTGTTAGAGTCTTATCGATCATAACGCTATCGACTCTCGAAGGAGGTGGTATCGTAGTAGGACGTTGAACCATCAAAATCCTATAGAAGGAGATGGGAAAGAGAGGACCGGGAGAACTAGAGGAAAATTCTATGATAGAAATTATCACAACTCCCCCTACAGTTCCATCACCCTTTAAACCGCTATCGAGTGAACTCCAAGCACATTGGGCTCTTAAGAGGGGGACCATTTGAGACTCTCCACGAACCTCCCTTATCCGAAAAACCGTACTGACACTTCTTATCCTCCGTATCAAAGAATTTTGTTTTCTTAATCCTTTTAACCAACTCAAAACCAACTACATCTCCTTAAAGAAATCTACCACAAGTTTCACTCTCCACTACTCCTCCCAACACAACGGTGCCTAGGACCTACATACCAATTAAAACAATTGCATGTTATGATTCCATATTAGCCACATCCGCAATAGGTAAAATAAGAACGTCAAAAAACATATCAACCCATACACCCC
>ML120363.1:876220-937766 GCA_003788595.2 Choiromyces venosus 120613-1
GTGGCAGAATATGCCTACAACAACTCTACCACCAATGCACACAAATTGACCCCCTTCTTTGCAAACTATGGTTTTCATCCACAAACAGAATGGATGAGAGAATGCGAGGCCAAAAATCCAGGTGCGGCCCTTTATGTGCACTGGATGAAAAATATACATGAACAAGCCAAGGAGACACTGGAATCTACACGAGAAGCCATGTCAAGGTATTACGATCGAAAAGCCAGGGAGCAACCAGACATAAAGGTTGGAGACCAAGTCATGCTCAATGGAAAAAATATGCGATCAAAACGGCCCTCGAAGAAGCTGAGCCCAAAGCTCTATGGGCCTTTTAAAGTATTGGAAAAGAAAGGCGAAAGAGCTTACAAACTTCAAATACCCAACCGGTGGAAAATCCATCCAGTTTTTCATGTAGCGCTGCTCAAACCCTACCGAGTTTCTACTCGGCCCGGGCGGGCACAGCCACCCCGCGACCCAGAAGAAGTCGAAGAGGACTTAGAATGGGAAGTGGAGAGAATTGTGAGGAGTGAAATAATCTCCTACACAAGACGAGTTAGAGGACAAAATAAGGTCCTCCGAGAGCTCCGATATTTTGTGAAATGGAAAGGTTGTTCCGAAGATGAGAACACCTGGGAACCCCCGGAGCACCTAGAGCGTGCTGAGGAATTAGTGATGGAATTTCATAGATTGAATCCCGAAATGCCAGGACGGGCAGGATTGGAATAATGTGGCAAGGTTTTCTTTGTGTGGCCAAGCAAACGCGCAAAAGTTTTTTACCCTACCATGTTGAGTTCCCATGGAAAAGTTTTATTTTTTATTTATTTATTTATTTATTTTATTTTATTTTTTATTTTTATTTTTATTTTTTGAAAGTAAGACGTTCGAGACGAAGTCTTCGGAGGGGGAGCTACTGTTAGGCATATGGAATAGTCTAGGCGGTGGATCACGTGATTCTAGGGATAGGTCACGTGTTCAAATCCCCGACATGACAAAGTTATTTCTAGTTAATAAAACATTCTCGTATGAGATATTTTCTACCAACTAGATAACAACCTGAGCATCATGATCTAATAACACTGACGGGTAGTTATTAGGCCAAGCCTCTTGCTTTGAAAGAAGTAGTGCCCCAAGAGGGCCTACTCGAGAATCAGTATGAGAGGTTTTCGCTGGATAAGCTATTGGCTCGATCCAGAGCAAAAAACCCTATATATCCGATGGGCCTTGTGGTGCATCAATATGCAACACAGCGGCCGCACTCATTCATTAAAGCTGATCACTTTATGTTTTGAGGCAGAACAATTGGTATAGTTGCCATTAGGGTGGCATACTCAAATTAAGTTCATATAGTGGAGAGATCGAAGGCTACCTACTGGAGGGGTGTTCACACCCCCCAGAAACAATAGGAGTCTGAAGAGATCAAAGCTAAGCAAGGCAAATATTCTCAGGGTCAAAAGCGTCCGCACTTAGGAAATTTAAGAGGTTTTCGACGGAGGTACTTAGATAGTATGGGAGTTGGTTGTAGCCCGCGATAACCCAGACGTGGAATATAAATATCGAGGTACTCCCAGCTATTAGAAACATCAAGCAACGGAGAAGAGATCTTATTAATATATTTATTAACTTAACTCGTGAAAAAACTTTATTACACATATTCCTTCTAAACCTTCGAGACATACGAGCCTACCTTAACGATCTTCATTTTACCCTACCTTACCTTACTTCAAGAAGCTTATGGCTTAGACCTACCGGCCCTATCTATGGTTGGACTACCCCAATAACACCAACCAACTGTTACGATCGGCTATAAGATCTCTCCTATCTTATATCTTGCAACAGGCAATGATTCTATAGTTAGTGTTTTGGGGGGTAATCTTACTTACCTTCTATTGTATTCTCCTTCCTTCGAGAATTCTAATACTTGTTGTCTTACACTATATCTTAGATATCAACCTTTGTCAATACTAAGTCCTTATAGTGCCAACTCATATTAGTCTTAGTTCCTTTCTCTGGTTATTTGATATGTGTATAAAGAGTGTGAAGGTGTTTTATTCATAATATAATAGATAGGAAATAACTTAGGTAGTTGCGTAAAGAACTAACTATCAGGTCCTATTGACATCCTTATATAGTTCTTCCAGCAACCTGCTTACAAATCAAATGAGTCACAACTGTGACTCATACACTCATGTAATATATAACCTCATGACCATACTTGGTGTTATGATCGGCTATAAGATCTCTCCTTTCTTATATCTCGCAACAGGCAATGAACCTATTGTTAGCTTTTCTTCTTAGAGATAATACTTACTATCTTCTTATTGTATTCTCTTTCCTTCAAGAATTCTCAATACTTGTTATCTTACACTATGTCTTAGATATTGACTGTTGCCAATACTAAGTCCTTATAGTGCTAACTAGTATTGATTCTGTTCTTCTTTGTGATTGTTGGCCTTTGTAGTAAAGAGCGTAAAGGTGTTTTATTGATAACTTATAAGATAGGAAATAACTTAGGTGGTTGCGTGAAGAACTAACTATTAGGTCCTATCGACCTCCTTATATAGTTCTTCCAGCAACTCGCTTACAAATCAAATGAGTCACAACTGTGACTCATACACTCGCGTAACATATAACCTCATGACCATACTTGGTCATGCGCGAAAGTCCCATGACCTTAAAGGGGTCATGTGCGAAACCTCTTGACTCGTATAAACGAAGTCATGCCTCTTAATCCTCATGACTCATAGGTGTACCTATGAGTCAACGCTCAACATACCAATCAAATTCAAACATAAACAACTATGACTCACAACTGTGAATCATGTGAGACCCTATGACTCATATGTGAGTCGTAGTGCAAAACACAATATCATATGACTCAACTGAGTCATGTGCAAAAACCTTTTAACAAATGAAATACTATGACATATAATTGTATGTCATGTGAAACCATTACAAACCATGCCGTGTTTGTAATACTTGGTCATGTGCGAAAGTCCCATGACCTTAAAGGGGTCATGTGCAAAACCTCATCACTCGTATAAACAAAGTCATGCCTCTTAATCCTTATAACTCATATGCGTACATATGAGTCAATGCTCAACATATTAACCAAATTCAACATAAATAACTATGACTCATAATTGTGAGTCATGTGAGACCCTATGACTTGTATGTGAGCCATAGTGCAAAAACATACCATCATATGACTCAACTGAGTCATGTGTGAAACCTTAAACAAATGAAATACTATGACATATAATTATATGTCATGTGAAACCATTACAAACTATGCCAGGTTTGTAATACCAACGCTATCTACAGTTGGGCTACTGCATAATACTAGGCCGTTGAGTGGGGTTAGGTAGGGTAGGGTAGGGAAGGAGGTTGGAGGCCTGTGAATTTTAGTACCCTGGAGGCTGCATAATGAACACTAATTTTTTGTAGAGTTACTAATTTTATGGTGATTCTTCTAAGTTATCAAGAATCTTAGAAGAAATAGACTATGATTGATATCTACTTCAAATCTCTTCCTACTAGTTCTTGCCTTATTACTTATAACCAGCACTATATACATACTGTTTCTAGTAGTAATCTTTTTTGAAATAATGGGAGGAAGGAATATGTGATGGGAAAAGGAAAAGATATGGGAGGAAGAGGGATAAGGGAGGGACAAGAAAGTGTAAGAGAAAGAGGAGAATACAGTAGAAATGAAGGAAGTGGAGTGGGTAGTAAGGAGGAAGAGAGGGTCAATAAAATTACTGTCAGTAGTAGTGGAGCCAACAGGCATCTACATCCTTATGACTCCCAAGACTTAAACCTATATCCCTCATAATATGATCATGCCTTTTGTCAGTCATATACAAATCTACTCTTTTGGTTAGTATTAGTTTATTATAGCAGATTGAATTTGTATGGAGATAGGGGATGAAAATCTAAAAATTCAATTCAGTTTTATTACCTAGAATAACTTATTATAATGGGACAATTTATATGAATGAATCAGACTCTCAAGAGATTCATTTGTAATAGTACTTTTTCTAATATAAAAGAGTCCATTATAGTAGGATGCAACTGTAAGTAATATATTATTTCCATTAATCAGATAAGTACAGCAGTAAGCTTATCTCTACTACTACTAGCTCTTTTTGACTAGTCAATTTTATATATGAAGATATCTTATCAGTACAAGATACTGGCATGAATAGACTAAATACAAGAGGAATCCTGGGGGAGGAATTCAGTATGGGTGCTGGAATGTGCACAGACAATCTGCTATGCAGAATTCCACTACTAGGATCCCCCTTCTATTTAGTCTATTTATGCTAGATACTTGTATCTTACTAGTGTAAATTATCTTGACAACTCTATTAATATCTTCTTAACTTAATTTACAGTTGCACTTCACTATAATAAACCTCTTTATAGTAGAAAAACTACTATTACGAATGAATACCTTGGAAGTTTGATTCATTCATACAAATTGTCCCACTATAACAAATTATTCAAGGTAATGAAACTGAATTAAATTTTTAGGCTTTTACCCCCTATCTCTATATAAATTTAATCTCCTATAATGAACTGATGCTAACTAAAGGAGTAGATTCACATATGATTGACTAAAACCATGATCATATTGTGAGGCATATAGGTTTAAGTCTTAGGATTCATAAGGATGTAGGTACCTATTGGCCCCACTACTACTGACAGTAGTTCTATTAACCCTCTCTTCCTCCTCACTACCCACTTCACTTCCTTTATTTCCACTATATTCTCCTCCTTCCCTTACATTTCTTTCTCCCTCTCTTATCCCTCTTCCTCCTATATCTTTTCCTTTTCCCATCTCAGATTCCTTCCTCCTATGATTTCAAAAAAGATTACTGTTACAGGAGGTATGTATATGGTGCTAATTACAGGTAATCAGGTGAGAACTAGTAGGAAGAGGTTTGAAGTAGCTATTAATTATAATCTGTTTCTTCTGAGATTCTTAATAACTTAGAAGAATCATTATAAAATTAGTAAGTCCACAGAAAATCAATAAATCAATAAAACTTACTTATAAATAATAGCAGCCAGATATGTAGATTGCTCAACCATAGTAGCTAATGAGATTGTGCATCTAGCTCAAGTTGATAATGAGCTAACAGGTAGAGATTGGAGGCAATGGGAGATCTCTTGGAGGTACTAAATTGCTTTATGATAGGTAATAGGTACTTGAAGATATGTTAAGTATATTTCTTCATCATCATTATTGCCTTCAGTATTATAGTTGGTTAGGTCTATGTTGTCAATACTTTAAGAAAGTAAACTAAGGTTGACATCCTCATCAATAATTGATGCAACATCAGGTAAAATAGTTTCATTATTTAGAACTGCTTCATCTTCAACTTCTATAAAATATTCCCTAAGTCTAGTTTTGAGTTTGGCTTTCAGGAGATTTAAATTAAGGAGTTATAGAGTAGTATGAGTATGTGCTTTAGAAGAATCTAAGAAAGGAAGAAAAGTAGTATTTGAGATTATAGGAGTAGATGAAGCTGAACTACTACTATTAAGTAAACCAGATCACTTCTGGTATTTACTTATAGTTGAGGTTGGTATTGACTCCGAAGCATCAGCTATATGGTAAATAGTTAACAAAATCTTGAGCTTCAGTAGTACTGTACAATATTTATTGAAGTGCTGAACTATGTAGTCAGCATACTAATGGTTATAACTTGACGTAGCTTTAAAGGAGCAATTATTCCTTGGTTAAGAGGTTGTAGTCTAGATGTTATATTAGAGGGAAGATAAAGGAGAGTGATATTTATGAGCTGTAGTTGTGTTGGACTGTTATAATCTTCTGGAGGAGAGTCTGGAAGAGGGTGACTTGGACAATTATTGGTAATGAGAATAATTTTACAACCTTGGATTCTCATATCTTAATTGAAATTGCATAAATATTTATACTAAAGTCTACTTGACATCCATGCTTTTTTGTTGTATAAGTAAATAATTCGAAGATTATGGATATTAATTCTTTGCCAATGAAAGGCCTACCAGTGTAGAGTTTATGCATGTCTAATAATTGTTAAACATTATTTCTCACTGCTATCTGCATTAACAGAATAAAAGGTTGTAATGTGAGTCTTATCTAACTTAACTCTCTCCAATAGCTTGCCATTTTCTTTCCTTACATAAGAATAAACTGGCTGCTTATTATATTGTAAGCTACTTTCATCATAATTCTAGATATCCTTAAGCTGAAATGTTTTCAACTTATCACCAATTTCAACCTTTGAATTTTCAACAACAACCATGTAGACACTTCCAGCTTCACCATATCTTTTAAGTCTTCCTATTATGTGTCATTTCTTAAATTACTTCAACCATCCTCTGGAGAAACTAAAAACTGCATAATCCTTCTCACAACTGATCCGAGTAAGTTTTTCTTAAATAACAAGGGATTGAGCTCATAACACATCATTTGTAACAGGTACTTTGCCCTCCTCTCCCACATCAACCCATTTTGCTAACAGGAACTTGAAGATAGGATATTGTGCCTTCCTAGCCTTTTGCTTTAATGTATTAGGTTCTATATAATAATAAACAAGTAAGTATTATTTACTATTAATATCTTCTGAGATACAATTTATAGACAAATAGTTAATTTGTTAAATGAATTTGTACCAGAAGGTTTTCCCATTTGAACTTTATCTTTCCACCCTTTTAGGTGCTCTGATATACTCAGCATCACAAGTGGATGACTGTCCTCCCTCCTCAAATACTCAGGTAACTGCAAATTTTGATAATTTCATCTCTAGGTGGTAGGAACAAAGAAGGCACAACTCATACTTCTGAGTTTGAGTTAATCCTTTCTGACCAGCTGCACTAGGAGCTATTTTAAGAAATCAGATGAAAAAGATTTAAACAAAATGTATTGGTGAAGTGGACGATACAGAGGTAGTAAGAGGTTGTTTGAATTACTACTTTCCTCCTATCATACCCTGCTCTTCTTAAAAAATTCTTCTTACTTGCTTACTCATCCTTACAGACTTTTTATGAATACCTATACTGGATGTCTGCTATACCAAACAAAAATGGACTGATACTTGGCGTTCGTTATAGTGGGGTATAACTGTACTGGCCGTCAAATATTAAGCCCTTAACCCCGCCAATCCTGTGCTCACTACCAGCATCATGGGCAAGCGCGTCAATTTTTTTTAAAAAAGGATACAGTATCTTCGTCATATTTCTTTAGAGTAGCCAAAGGTAGAATCAACCCCGAATTCCTAGAAGAATGGGCAGGATCCGGCCATTGACCGAGTTGCCTTTGAACTCCGTTCACACGGCAATGGACTCAAGGGTTCTCTTGTGTTGTGGGTTATCGATTTTGCCTATATTGGTTGAGGCGGTTGGCAGGAGTTGAAGGTTAGGATAGAATGGAAAGGTGGGAGAAGGGGACATGAATTTGGCGATGGCCGTTGGAGCTATGGGGATCAAGAGAGATTAAGATTATGACAATAGTGAGAAGAGCAAGGAAGTCTAGACCGATTGTCAAATTTTTCTGCTCTCTTTCCTAAACTGTGCCTCTTGGCCAATCTGTCCAATATTTACCGTCTTTCCACTCAATCATCTATACAATAGCAAATTCTACCTTTAGGCTTTCAACTCATCTACCCATGAGAAATCCCGAATGCACGAGGAAGTCCTCGAGCTAAGCTCTGTAAAGCCAGTTCCCTACTACAAGCACTGTATGATACCTACTAATCTATCCCATGGATTCATTGTACAGCTCTACGCAAAAGAATCTTGAGAAAACAGAATCGGAACTCCTCTGCAAAAAGGCTACCCAGAGGAGTAGATCTTAGAGTATGTTGAACTGCTCACGATTGTTAGTACAACTCATGAGGGAGACACCACATCCGAGGAATAAGCTATCTTGATAGCTAATAATTTTTTTCAACATCTCAAAACCTCAACTAAAAAGACATGAAAAAAGCGCGTAAAAATACAAATCAACCTTCATCACTACCAAGAAGCTCTGTCAAAACATCCCACAATTCTACCCCCCAATAGTCCCCACGAGGGAAATACAGAATTTTCCGTCCCGGCCAGTTTCTCAGCTTAACTCACTCATCTAGCTTACTAAAAACTTCGCTCCCAGGCCTAGAGCCCCTCACCCGATCCTGATAAAAACTCTGAATTGAGCCACGAGCCGAAGAATTCAAAAGGGTGAGAGAGGAAGGTATACTTCTATCACCCCAGGACAGCCACATCAGAACCGTAGAAGTAAAAAAAAGAAAAAAAAGAAAAAACACAAACAAACACAAACCAAGGAAGCGAAAAATCGCTTCATATCAAACCGACCTTCTAGAAATACTCGATATTATAGACCTCATTGACAATGAAGAGTGTGGTCTGGAGGGTGGAGCAGGCGGAGACTCAGACTTTTTAGCAGGCTCTTCGGAGATTTTAAAGTCTTCTTTGGTTAAGGAGTGGAATGATTCGACGAGGGTGATTGGTTTCCATTGGTTCGGTACGGCGGATGGTGGTAAAGGCTTTCTCGGAACTTTGAATGTTACCGTTGTGGCTGGAGGGGTTGGAACTGCCTGTGCAGGGCCACGGATGAGTGGAGAGGGTGGAAGAGCAATTGTAGAAGGATCAGGCATATTGAGATGCCGTGGGGAGGTTGGCATCCGAGTCAGAGGAGGATTCGGTAGTCCACAAAGTGCTATAACCTTCTCTCTTCCACGAGCAATTTTTTGAGCCATGGTCATAAGCGGCTCCTCCTCTTCTCCAGGGTCTGGTCCTAATAGTAATATGCGTTGTCCTGGATGCGCCTCCTGGTGTGGAATTACCGGCGGGGTACGAATTGGTGCTGGGGGAGGACTCGCGGGAGCTTGCTGATATGTCGGTGCTGGAGGATTTCTGGGTAGAAACTCGTAATTGAAAGACTGACTACTATATTTCCTCGGTGATCTTATTGTGTTAAATAATTTAGTCGGGGATTCCTTCTCACCCTCTGACCTTCTGAGTTGGGCTTTCTGTTTCAGGTATTGGACTCTTTGGCTTGATCCTATTTGGAGACTAGCACTGTCCAAGCTCTGGTGTGCACGATGAAGCCTGTAGCTAGCGCTCGAACCACTTGCTGTGCCTGGAATTGGAATTGGTTGACTATGCAAGGGAATACCTGGATTTGCTTCCCAAACAGTCGGTAGTGATGGCTCCGGTTTCAGGGATCTCTTCACTGGGTGGGCCCGCACGACGTCGGAGTTTTTGTCCTTCTTTTGAGTGTGACTAACCTCCCCCGGATCACCGGCCTCATATTCACTCCTTGCATTTGAGATATATTCATTGTATGAATCAGAGAACCTGCTCGCCATCCGGGCAACTACTGGATTTCCAGTTGTAGCGTCAACGGGTTTGCTCTTCTCATCGAGATAAGTTAAGATGGGAATTCTTGGGTCCTGCCTCAACATTAACGCAGGGTGATTTTCCTTATTCATGCCAGCGGGGTCTTGTGGAAGATTGACCCTTGATATTCCCTCCTTGATGCTCTGGAGAAGTTCTGAATGTATGAATATAGGCTTTTGTGTTGGAATTTCCAGGGCAGTTGGAGCTGCTTTCTTTTGGGAAAGAAACTCAGAGTATACTGCAAGGGTACTCTGACTTTCACTTCTCAAGCCGCTAGGTTTCATAGAGGAGCGGGAAAAGTATCTTTTCGGCATTGCTCTGATAGTGTCCCACATTTGGTGCTGGTAGAGGTGGTGTGTGGTGTTGTGTCGCGATGTAGGACTTGGATGCGATAGATGCCAGCAAAGCTTCAACTTGACGATAGTTTTATAAGCAAATCGCAATCTGTAGAATAGAAAAAATTAAGATTTCTAATGTCGTGCCAGTAAAATAGAAATTTTTAGAAATTTTTGTTAAGTTTGGCGTATTGTATTTCCCTGCGATTATCAACTATCGCTCGTATCTGGTAGTGAGGTGGGAGATATGTCGAATCTGAAGACTGTTTGATAACAATTTGTGGATCCTGGATATGGAAAGCATGTTTCAATGACCTTAGAACACCTTTGGGAATTCTCTTAAACTTTATCATGTTTTTTTCTGCTTGATTCCTGTATTGGAGGCGTTGGAGGAATTAGTGTTAATATGGAGCGAAGGGTAAACATATACGTTGACTAGTAGCCAATTTTAATCATGGGAACTCACTCGGCTGCTGCTGACTGTTTACTGCGGGTATGTTCTCTAAAGTTCGCAGGATAGTAGGACTATATCTAACCTTTAATCTACGATAATGCCGGGCACTGCCAATCGACACTCGTGTTAATTTGCGGCCGCTTATTAAGCAGACGATCACCTTCCTAATTGGGTTAGGTTATCTTTGCATGGACCCATGATTGGCGAGGCTATTGCCGTATTAGGCATGGTGTCGCCAAGATATTATTTGATACAGTTAGCTTAGGCTGTGTTAATTTGGCAGCTCCCATACAAAATCACGAAACTTTGAACTGCTCTAGCACTGCAGCAAGTCAATATTTCCCTAAATCCTTCTGTAATTCTTTAGACAATCGTGAAGTGAAGACTTTTACAGAAGCTTTTGAGCTTGTGGGTTGTTGTTGACTTAGAGGAGTTTGAAGTTGGTTATATTTGGGGTTGGTTGAGGGGTTGATTTCCATTGACCGGCACCGTACCCGAAGGCCTCGCCGTAGACCCTGTCGCTACTCCACCGTTGCCAAGCCAGGCCCTGGGTTCCGCCGCCTTCAGAAGATAAGAAGCCCGTCCCATGCCGCATTCCCGCTCCCACCCCCCACAACAGATCATGCCACCACCACTCCTCCCCCCGCGTCCCAAAACCCCACGGATAGTCCTTTACCACCAAACCCACTACACTTCCTCCAAAGAATACGTTTCCATCCTTCCCCTCCTCACTGAGAATACCGGCACCACACACGTAATCCTCGCCGCGATCCATCTCAACAACCCACCCGGTAACATCCACCTAAACGAGACCCCACCAGATGACGCGATATTTGAGACTCTCTGGGATGAGGTCCTTGTGCTGCAAGACTCTGGCATTAAAGTCCTCGGCATGCTCGGCGGCGCTGCGCGCGGCTCCTACGAGCGCCTGGACGGTAGCGAGGAGTCGTTCGAAGCGTACTACTGCCCGCTGCGCGACATGATATACAAGCACAAACTTGACGGACTGGACCTCGACGTCGAAGAGGAGATGTCGCTGGAGGGGATTATCCGCTTGATCGATCGGCTGAAGGCGGACTTTGGACAGGACTTCTTGATCACGCTTGCACCCGTTGCTACCGGTCTGATGAATCAGAGGCATATGTCCGGGTTTGATTACCAGATGCTGGAAGTGCTGCGCGGGGGCATTATCGGGTGGTATAATGTTCAGTTCTATTGCGGGTGGGGGAGTATGGCGGATACCCAGTGTTATGATTTGATCATGGCGATGGGGTGGCCGCCAGAGAAGGTTGTTGCTGGGGTTGTTACGAATGCGGCTAATGGGAGTGGGTGGGTGGAAATTGATGTGCTTATGGCGGTGTTTATGGGACTCGCGCAGAAGTATCCCGGTTTTGGAGGAGTGATGGGGTGGGAGTACTTCAATGCTATGCCTGGTGGGCTGGGGAAACCGTGGGAGTGGGCAGAGAATATGGCGAGTGCCATGGCGATGGGAAGAGCGTGGTAAGAATGGAGGTCGGCGCCTTCAGTGCTCTTTCTGTGAGGTTGTTTTGGTGTTTGCTTTCTTAGAGGGTAGAATCATTTTACTTTATACCCGCTTTTTTATTATTATTACAATATCAATTGAGAAGTCGCGATGTTAGTTGATCTTTGTACATAACGCTCAATTGATTGATAACGCTGTCATCAGAAATTCAAACTTAAGGGTAGAATATTTGAAAGTTAATTCCATACCGGATATTCTTTTTAACATGTTATCGAAATCTTTATTCTGCTTCATAATACAAAAAACGCCCTAAAACAATTGATCCACATGTTCCTCTAAATCTAAGCACGCATCTACCCGCAAACTTCACCCTCCACTCCCGTGCCAGTCCCCGGTACTTCAATTCCTTTCACAACATCCCACCCACCCTCAATAGATTGCTCGAGCTTCTCTGTAGCCAGTCGGGTATCTGCCCCTGTACCTGCCCCTGTACCTGTCCCTGTATCGATCTTCTGTTTCTTCCTCTCACCCGTTTCTTGACTCTGCGCGCCTTTCCTAACCTTCAGAGCTCCCTTCTTTATCGCCTCCTCAGGCAATGGTCGGTAGTAAGGTTGACAGCGGTACCACGGCACTAGCCTGTTAAAATTTACTCCATCAATCTCGATCATTATCCCTTCAGCGCCTTCCTCGAACGGAGTATCTGGGCCGACCCATTGGCCACTCTCATCTACCGACTCTGGATTTTGGCTTAACTCGTCCTTGATGATTTTCTCAACCTCAGCTAGGCAAGCCTCATAAGCTTCTAAAACATCCCCACTCTCGCTCGCTCGAGCAGAACTTCTTGCAAGCAGTGTCCTAACATTTGTATGTCTCGGTAATAGCGTATGCCAAAGCTTGAATAAATGTGGTTTTATCGCCGTTATCGAGGGATCCTGTAATAAGAGCTTTTGTCCCTTCTCCTCCAGTCCTGGTAGCACTTCCGTTCGGACGATATCCAGATACTCCCTGCCCAAAATATCCATTCTTGGGAATCTCTTTTCCCAATTTTTATCTGACTGGAAAATGGCTGGGTTGTAAAGGTTTCCTTCTGCACTCATTACACCATCTGCACCCGTAGCATCCAAGCAACGTTGCACATCCTCATGCCAGAGGGTATTACCATTTGCGAATAAAACAATCTCCTTTGGAAGATTATCTCGGATATACCGTATGACATCCCAATCCGCCATTCCCGTATTATGCCCCTTCTGGTCCCTTGTCCGTCCATGAACAGTCAAAACCTGCGCTCCAGCGTCAATCACCATCCGTGCATACTTCAAACTATGTTCTTTGGTTTCCAAAATTCGGATCTTCGCTGTAACTGGGACCTCAAGATCTTTGTGTAATTTGGATATCAAACTACGGATAAGTCCCCAGTCCTCTTGCAAAAAAGCTCCGTATTTGCCTTTCCGAGCGATGCCTTGCGGACAGCCAAGGTTAAGGTCTACGCCATCACAATGTGGCGCTACATGTTGTGCGGCAGTGAGTAAATCCTCCGGAGTGTTTGAACAGAATTGGACGAAAAGTGGGCGGTCAGGTTCTGAGCCATCAAGGGGTGGATAAAAGGATTGGGATCGGTATGCGGGGGCCGTAGCGAAGAGACGGGAATGGAACATGGGGGTATAGCAGAGGGTGTTTGACGGAGAATGACGGCGGGAGAGAAGTCGCCATGCCTGTGTTTGTTAGCGGAGATTATGTAGGAAACTGGGATGAACGGACCAGTTCTGATTGCTCGACCATAGGAGCTACTATCGTCTTCGGGGAGCCTAGGGAGTTGTAGAAATCTCGCCCTGTCAGCTTGGGCTTGGTTTTTGGTGGAGTATTCGAAGCCATTGATGGGGTTATGGTGGGGTTAACAGTCATTGAGGAGTGTGAACGAAACAATAAGGTATTAAAGCTGCAGGCGAGATTTGAAATACGCCGGAAAGAGGCGGGAGAAATAAAGAACTTCAATTTGAACGGTGGTGATATTTTTTAAAGATTCGAGAGTTGGTTAAGATAATCGGGGGTGAGGAAAAAAAAAGGAAAAAAAGGTAGAATATTGTTAGACGATGGAAAATATGGGCTATATTCTTGTTTGAGTTATACATGAGGCTCTTGTGGCTGACAGCTGACATGTTTCCCATCACCGGGAGAAATGCATTCCCCGGCAATGTATAACAAACACATCAACTTCTTTCTCATTTTGTCCCTTTCTCTCTTCACTACACTCGCTCAACACTAAACTTCCCTCCTTTTAAAATATCCCCGGTTTAATGTATCATCTCGCGAAAGGCCTTTACTTTCAGGTTACTAGCAAAGAGGAGTACTCTGTTCTGTGAGATCCCCACCTCCGGCGCTCGGATGCCCCGCCAAACAACTGACCACCTGTCGCGCTCCTGCTAACAACTCTCAAACAGACTCCTAGGACTGGATAACGCTGGAAAAACAGTATGCTACATTTCCTATCCTTTTAAACTCCTTCAAAAGCTTCCGTGAATACTACTGACCCTACATAGACCCTTCTTGAGAAGGTAAAATCAATATACCTACAAAACGCCCCACCCCCTCCAAAAGAAGGCGGAACAATTCCCACAGTTGGCCAAAACGTTTCCATAATCCCTCTAGCTTCACCAACTATCTACCTCAAACTCTGGGATATTGGTGGTCAATCTACTCTACGCTCCCTCTGGAAAAGCTACTACTCATCTGCCCATGCAATCGTCTTTGTCATTGACAGTACGGACGTCCCACGTATAGAAAACGAGGTTATTGAAGTACTGAAAGAGGTCGTGGAGCATGAAGAGACGGAGGGTGTGCCAGTGCTGGTATTGGCCAACAAGCAAGATCGCGAGGAGAGCTTGGAGATAGCACAGTTGAAAGAAGTTGTAAACCCTATTGTGGTCAAGTTAGGAGCTAGAGATAGTCGTGTTTTACCTGTTTCTGCTCTGGAAGGGTGAGGGTCAAATTATTATCATGGATTTATACGTATCCGCTGACTCGTCGCAGAACCGGTGTCAAGGAAGCCGTAGAATGGCTGAAGACGAGAGTTATGTGGAATAAGGAGTCTCGGCCTCCTACTATGCGCTGATATTGAATAATCTCTTCTGGAGGGGGCTTTGATCATTTCCTTTTCTTTTCGATATTTTCTTTTTTGTCGGGTGGGATCTTATATGGTTGGGAAGAGGAGTATTAATGGATTTATTCTCTGTTTATGGCGCTGTTGGAAATTTGATTTTGCTTTTGCTATGCTCGCGCCACTCCTCTTCAGCCGAGGAGCACTAACTTAAAGAGAAAGAATTCTGTCTGTTGTTGAGGTGTACATACTGTGCACTCGTGTTACATATGTATTAACGCGCCTGATGATATCCAACTTATAAACATAGTTATCGCTTCACCACGCATGGCTCTCAGCCATATCTCTCGTGCTCTAGACAAAATCTTGAGCGTTAAAACCTCAAACTCCCTATCCTTCGTGATTATTATTCAGAATATGGATAATTGGCTCTAGGTTACAATTAAATTTGACCTGCCACTTGCTCAGTATCTATGAAATTTTTTTAACGAAAGTTTATATTATTTCATTAGACGGTATCGTTGGTGGGGGCCCTAAATTGTTGTGCAATTACCGTAGTTGACATGATCGACTACTGAGAGGGAGATGTTATGGGGTGGGTAATTATGTCACAGTGTGGTTTTGAGTTTTGGTTCCCACGGCAAGCGCCAATGGGAGTGGTTACCCTGAGTATTGCACCATCTTCAACTTAGCAAACGCTCGATTGGTGTGTTAATGAAAAGAAAGGTTCACAATAAAAGACCAGAGCTCTGAATGTTAGGGCAGCTTTCCAGTAGCCTTTCAAAATATCGGCCGTGTCTCTATCTTTATATACCTTTAACCAACCTCTCGATCCCCGCACCTTCATCTTCCCTACCAGCCCCATCTCACCAATTCCACAAAAAGTTAATCCACGGAGTGCCTTCAACCTGGCTAAATCAGTTATGAGCTTGATGTGTATAAGTTATTAGACTGTTTGAAATGAGCACATACTTTCCTACTAGGGAGATTCGAAGTTCTCGGTACAGTGAAGGTATCATACGGTGTATTCCTCTGGGGATACAGGACCTGGTGTGCCTGTTTTTTTTTTTGAGGAGGTACACGGTACACTGAGCACAGAGGTACGGCTGTTCTGTTTTCCGCCCTGTGTACCCTAAGCAATACTTCATGTGGTCAACGATATTAGGTAGAATAGCGTGGACTTGGAAGCTCTAGCACACTCGCAGCAAGCCTTAATATTTTCCCTTAGCGGAAGGACAAGTTGATAGACAGAAGTTTGGGATAGTGAAGTTCAAAGCAGTGCAGCTGTAAACAGAGAGGTTAGAAATGGACACTCCCGGGCCCAATTCTAACCTCTACTATCTTCCCTGTTAGGGATTCTATAGTATCAGGATTGTTCTTCTCAATAGGATCATCCATGCCGTAAACCCCCGCAAACTCATGGCGATTTGCCAAGATGATGTGCACTGTTTTAAGAGTTTAGTACTTAATCAGATTTGGGCGAGCGAGAGATAATAGCATAGGAGCAGCTGGAGGTCTATGAAATCAGGTTTATGAGAGTAACCCTTTCACCCACAGTTTTAGTTACTTAGTATCATATGCCCTTATTTTCTCTTATTTTCTATGTCAATACTATGCTGGAGGATTTTTCGCCGTCCACACGGGTTTGCCTTTAGAAATATCTCCCACTTGAGTTTCATTTCCTCGACACCTTGATAAATTTCGTCAATGAGAAAACACCACCAACAACCACCTCACGAAACGAGAGTTATCATACTGCACGCTGAGTATGTCCCCCAACGAGTCTATTTTTTCAATGCCTACCTATTTTATTTTACCTTCCCGTCCTTAAATATTTGTCTTTATTTACCTTTACCACCTCCTCCGAGCTGTCTCAATACCTTGTAGAGAGAGGATGCTTTTCGACGCCTCTCTTTCCATTTGCCTTTGGAAGCCAATACGCTTCCTGGCTAGCATTAATTATTAAATTGCTGACATGAGTTACCTATATCACCGTAGTGTTCTGAAAGCCGAACCAGAGTCAATCTCGCTGGCCCCTCGTCACTTATGTTTCTCCCAAGTATACTTGGAAGGCTTCATCTATTCTTCCACCCACCACCAATGTTTTGAGAAACCTAAACAAATATCCTCCAAAATTTGGAAGAACATTTAAGATGTCTTTACGCAGACAGAACATCGCGAAAAAAGTATGTGTAACCAATATCATTTCCTTGCCAACCATTTTCCATACTCCGTTACATGTCTTAGATTTCAGGATCAAAGGGAAATGGTACTGGAGAACAGGCTAACATCACATTTATTAAGGCTGAGGCCAACACCGATTCCGTTGAACCAAATTATGGCCTCTATGAACAACTTGGTCCACCAAGTCGGGATTCTCATATTTATCCCGCTCCGCCAATACCCACAGAGGCGGAGAGGACAGAAGTCGAAATTATAGAAGAGATCCTTGAACCACCTTCTCCACCATTCGCTCAAGGTAGGATATCATGTAGAATACGCGCAATGTTCGCTGGAGATCGCCCGACACCGAGAGTTACAGTGGCCGTGCGCCGGGTGCCCCCTCGAACGCCAGTTCCTCCAACATCTGAAGGGGTTGTTCCCTATCTAGAGTCTCCTGGGCCGGCCAAAAAGGACCCTCCGAAGGAAAAACGCCTGTCTACCATTACTGCTCCCACCAGTGTAAGACAAGGTTGTCGTTACCCTTGGGAGCCGAAGAGAAGACCGCCCCCAGTACCGCTACCGGAAATACAACAATCACCACAGACTCCCCCTCCAATTATATTTCCTCGATTCAAATTGAGCCCCAGGGAGAAAGAGGACGTCATCCAGGATGGGATGGATTTATATGAGCCAGTTTCATCGTACTTTGATGATTTTTATGGACCTTTCTCTGACCAAGCTAGCGGTGGATGTCCTGTGAACCCACAGAAGGAAATCACTGGCAGCTCCAGTTTATCTCATGAGAGAAGCGGACTAGTTAAGAATATATCTGCGTGGAAACAGTATCCACCATTGGGGAAAATCCTCTGCTTCCAGCCCGATAGTGGTGAGATCATAGGAGAAGATGCCTTGTCCGAGTACCCACCCCCACCCACAAGAGCCCCTCCAAGTCCTCCAATCAGTCACCCTGTGAATAAGGTGACGGATTCCTGGTTCAGTGATAGCGAGGGAGAAGAGGAAGAGGAGGACTCATTTTACGCTCCCTGCTCCAAAAGGAACAAGAATGAAGCTGGTAGTAGTTTCCCGCTTGAATCCCGTCTTAAAGCACTGGCTCATTCACCCCCGTCCAAGGGACACAAAGTTAACATGTTTGCTGGAGGCAAGCGCGATAGTAAGCTCCTGCCACCGGCTATACATGTCGAAGGAGATCAGAGGCCTACTGGCAAAGTTAAAGTGGAGACACCATTGTTCAGCCCCGAAACTGTGACCACAGCTGCACTGCTCTTGGGAACTGGTAGAGACATAGAGGAGAGAGATTCTATGAAAGTTGCGCATACACGCCCAGTGGTTCACTACAGAGATCTAACTACCGCAGGGGACAAATTCTTCACTTGGCGGGATGGGGTTATTCCTAGGGCAACCCGAAAACCCATACCCACTCCCAAAGATGGTAAACTCACCATTGAAAAGTCTACCAACAGACCCAAAGAGTTTAAACGAGTGGCAGAAGAAGAACCAAGAATCTGCACTCCCTCTCCAGTTTATTCCTCTTCAGAAGATGACAAACTGAGTATCAATTACTCTCACAGGGAATCAGCATCCAGAAGGCCAAGCATGGAAACTGTCCGACACACCCCGGCTCCGGCCAACCATGAACGCCTCCAAGTTCCCTTCCTCGATGCGCACTGGGTTCCATTCAACAAATCCCCCTCAAGCATCACGTCGAGGGCCTCGGGTATCCACAGTAGGATTTTTAATTCCCTAGCAAACCTCACGGTTTCCAAATTTGCACCACAGCCTTCATTTCCTGGAGAGGATAAGACAAAGCCGCCGAAGATCCCCCAAAATGCTGGCAGGCACACATTCAGGATCAAAGGGGCAGGTCCATGGATCGTGAAGTACCTTTCGCCAAAAAAACTAGCCAACCCATTCACTAGAGATAATGTCCCTCCGAAGGAGACAAAGGAGCTAAAGGAGCCAAAGAAACAAGTCTATGACCCCAATGAGAATTACAACAAGTTTATGAAGGCAAGGGCGAAGGAGGAGAAGGCCTCCCATCAGCCTGGAAGGAGACGACAACACTTGGGCCAGATCTTAGACAGGCGTTCAGATTGTTAGGTTAGTGTCCATTATTTTTTTATTGTTTTTTTTTAATGGTGGGGTGTTTGTGTTGTTTTATTAGCTAGGTTATGAGATCTTGTATATGCAGACGTTAGAATGGGTACTACACAAGCAAGTGAAGTATGCGAAAGATATGATGGGTGCGGTATAAGCAATTATTTACTAGATGAGGATGAGGGTGAGGAAGATGGATGTTTACAGATCTCTTTACCTAGAAAAGGTTTACGGAGAGTTATAACGCGAGGTGGGATATTTAGGATATATAGATGGATCAATTGATATACAGGCAAGTATGCCATAGTTGTGTTTAAGTTTTAATATAACGCTTGTCTTTAACATGCATACGTGTATCTATTTTTTCTCAATGTGAATGCGAGTATCTCTGTTGGGTATTTGCCTATAACTGGACACACTCGTTGCTATTTTATTAGGGGTTTTTTCTATTTATTCTTCTACTACTTCTTTTTCATCTTCCTCCTTTTTCTATGATATCTTTTGACCTAACTAGTTTTACTCGCTCTGACTTTATATTACCTCGGCCAGACAGGTGTGACCGAGTCTTTTTTTTTTTTCAAAAAAAAAAAAAAAAACTACCTCCCCTTGGTTATGCTTGAGCTAAATATCATGAGGCATACGATTTCAAGGAGTCAACCTCTTGCTATTATATTTTTGTTTCGCTACGATCAATCAAGATATTTGTTAGCTATAATATAATCAATTATTCCCCATTTCTGTCCAACGAATAGCTCATGTGATTCTGTGTGAATTGTCTTCTCTCTCCCAATAATTACAGCCTTGTACTCGATCTTAGTAAAGAGTACCCTCAGCTGGGTAATGGAACAGTCAAGTGTGATAATATATTTATAACATGATTATGATAATTCCACCATCACAAGCAGGTATTGTGAAGCTGTAAATTGTGAAGTAAAGGTAGATAGCCTGCTAAGAATATTACCAGCAAGTAACTCCTCTATTTTGCCTAATACAGGAATGTAAATACTTCAAGTTAAGTATACTATCAATATAAGAATAAATCTCCTTTTATAGTAAGCCCTCCTATAAAACTCATATATTCTCAAGGGAATCAAGGTCAGGTGAATGAAACATCTATTCTATTAGCTTAATACCATACATCATGTGATATTTGAAGATATACATAGAAGTATAATAGTTTGTACCATCTTCAACTGTCTTGATTCCTTTACCTAATCCTTCTGTGCTCTTATAAGTGGGAAGAAGATAAGGTAGCATGATTTTATTAACATATTGCTGGGAGTTAAATCCAAGTTTATCATTTTTATATAACTTCACTATTATCTTATATAGAGGAATTAAGAAAGTATGAATAACAAACATTATTGTTGTCTAGAAGTCAACCTTCAGGGAATTATTACTTTTAATACAGGTAGGTTGAAGGTTACATTCTTCAAAGGCTGCATTATAGCTAAGCTATTATTATACCTTTTGCTAATATCTTATACTAGTATCTACAGATACATAAACCTTATCTATTTAAAGTCCCTATGTAAAAGTCTTGGTAATTGGGTATTTTCACTATAATAGTGACTATAAAGATATAAAATTGAAATAACTCAACAACTAAAGCTTTAAGTCACAAAAGATAAAAATAAAATGAATTATAGGATCAGCCTGTACTTATAAATGAAAAAAAAAAAAAAAAAAAATGAAAAAAATGAAATGTGAAAAGTTTCTAACACTGAGTATATCAGCCCTCTGCCCTAATGACAGTCTCAGGTCAGACCTATTGGCAGTCTGGCATTGACCTCTGCAACTGCTCAAAAAAACTCCCTAGGAATTGTATCCCATACTAAGGGTAATATCTCTGCTAGCTTTATCTTAACCTTCTGATGACCTCTAAGTATTAAAGTAATATCAGGATACTGATCCTGAAGTCTTTTCTTCAGTTCAACTTAGACATGTTCAATATGATTAAGGTTTGGTAAATAGGGTAGATGAATAGCTAAGTCAATCCCATTTGAATTGAATCATTCCTGAACTATAATAGCTGTATAGATGATATAATTATCTTGCTGAAATATTGGATCATCTAGGATGTCATGAACTTATTCCAGGACCAAGATTAAGCAGATTTTAAAAAGCCCAAGTAGGTATGTTGGTTAACTGATAGTACTACTAAAGGCATGAAAGTTCCTCAGTTTCCTCCCTAGAAACATCTGCAGATCATTAAAGAAATACCCTTTCCCTTTCTTACCCTTCTATTACAGATCATCATTTTCACATACCAAATGTTAGTATTCTCACTAGTAGTTATACTCCTTACATATGTCTATGCAAAGCTGAGATAAATTGTATCTCAACCAAGATCACTAAAGAGCTCAACCAGATGACACATGAATATGTACAGCTACAACTTTACTGATCACAATAGCTCTTTCCTATATTGGAAGAAGTAGTGCATTAGGTTTCATTTGTTATATGTTTCATTAGGTTATTATAGTAACAGGAGTAATTGTAGCAAGTAGAAGGATTTCCTTAATATAATTATGTTATTTATTTGTTTGGACAGCTATCTCATTAATGGTATTTCTGCAGACAAATTCAGGAGGTTAGGAGATAGCTGAGATATGATTTTATAAGGGTTCTTTATGTTTCTTTAAAGTTTAGGACTAAACCCTATCAGTAATGATTAGGTGCACATATTACATGTATAGTACTTAGATAATGAGAGAGGCTGATGATAGATATATAAAGCTTGGAGTTTCTCCTATTATTTAGTTTCCTTGTGCAATCGCTTATACACATAAGCTACTACTTGGTTCACAACTAAAGTCCCAAGTACATCTAACCTATATCTCGAGGGGTGGGAGGAAGGCTCTAATTGATATTTGGGTAATCCTGTGAACAGTTACATTGTTCTCAAAAGATTGTTGCTTGATTGAGATATCTGTAGTTTAACCTAGTAATATTGAGAATAACAAAGCAGACATTCTCTACTGTGTCAAGAAGTGGTAGTTTGTCACACCCCCTCACATAGTCAGTATACTACTTTTTACTAGCAGATCTGAACACCTATTTTTGATGAGGATTTTTGCTCTTCTCTACTAAGCATTTATTACTCCAGATGATACCCTCAAAATCCTCAGCAGTCTAGTTTTGGTGTGCCTTGGCTCAGGCTAGTTTTTTCTCAGCATGCTCACTTGTGAACTTTGCTCTTTTCTTAGCTAACTACTTCTTAATACTACTTTCTCTCAGAGCCTGATCCACAATTGATACTGAGATTTTTAGAACCAAAATTTGCTGCTACTTCTCCCTATTTTAGTCTCTGTAAACCCTGGCTCCTCACACTAATGACCTTTTTGCTCTCTGAGAGAGCAAGGGTAGTCTACTAGAGTAAGGAAGATTTTCTATTGTACCCCTTTTGGATAACTAAGTAAGGAAATTTTGTATTATTAACCAAGGGCAGCCAACTATTTGGTTAACTGTAGTTATTTTCTGAAAAATCTCAAAAAAAGGCAAGCATCATATTTTTCTCAATACTGCTAAGCTCTCAGCATAATATCTTAGGTATCATGATTGCTATAATGGAAATTTTACCATTCTACCATGTTGCTATTTCACCTAGACCTCACTTATTCATCATTTTCATTAAGACTTTTGCTTAGGTACTACATATATATGTTATCTTTAACTAAGTCTTCCTATTTCACATTTATCTTTTCTAATACTAGTGATTTCTTGCAAGATAGGTTTTCAAACTCAACTTGGACTTATCCCCTACTTAGCCATAAAAACTGATTGGTTTAATGAAAGCACTTCCTAACTATCTCTAGACGGACTAGTAATCCTGCTTCCTGTGTGATTGCTGCTAAAGTAACTTGAGGATATGTATCTGAAAGGTATACTAAATGCCTGATATCACAATCATCCAATTTGGGCTGAGGGCCAAGATGTGGAAGGGGTATGATTTTGTAGGTATCATTATGGTAATGAACGATTTTCTGTACCTCAGACTTGCTAATACCTATAGTTTGCACAATTTATTGATATTTCACCTTGTGCATGGCATACAATGAGATCCATACACTTACCTTTAGTAGCTTGACAAGGTTTTCCAGTTTGTTACTCTTGGGGCATGGTAGTATGTTTAGTTTACCCTGTTGAAGCCATTATACTATTGCAACAACTTACTATCCTGCTCCCTGACCAAGGGTACTGCAAACACTCAACAACCGCACTACTAGTACCATAATTACTGAACACAACCATCACGTAACGAAACTAAATATCTCCAGGTAAAAAAAAAAAGAGGAAAAACTAATCATATTCACAGACTAAACAATAAGGAAAGCAATTATTAAAGAACCGTATTTGTGCATTGACTTGAGTCCAGTGAGAGATAAAAAGGAAAATTCAGAGTGCAAATGATTAGCTGCCACCACCGCCAACACCACCATTGCCATAATAAACCAGGGCTAAGGCAGAGAAAGGCGTAAGAAATATTCGGCAAAGATAGGGAAGACTGGAAAAAGTCTTCTAAGAGAAATAAAAAAAATAAAAAAAAGCATGACAACATAAACTCGTAATCGAACAAAAGCGATAAGGGGTAAAGTCCCCTCCTCTCCAATCCCCGCGCCCAAGTCCGGTACCTTTATGTATGATGTTTATATACTAAGACTATAGCTTTAAAAATCCTTATGCAACCTCTTCTTCAAGCCAGAATCCTCCTGAGGAGGATCGATACCAGACGCGACGTACGAATTCCAAGCAGCGCAAGTATCAGAGAAGGCACCGGCGGTACTGAACTCACTTAACAAGTCTGCCTCCCTCTCAAGAAACTGGAGCGAAAAGCCCCCACTGACGTGCCATGCGATATGGCAGTGCATGAGCCAGACACCCGGGTTATCGGCCTCGAAGGCGAGGACAATAAACCCGTTACCGGGAAGCATAGCAACATCGCGACGGGGTGGGTTGGACCAGTTCGCGGTGAGGGATGACGCATTGAAGGTGCCGGTCTCCTGGGCGATGAGGTAGAAGTCGTGACCGTGAAGGTGTATGGGGTGCGTGATACCGAGGGAGGTCTCGATGACGAGGTAGTACCAGGCATTTGTACCGTCGATATTGAGCACGTGGTAGCTTTCTGGGTAGGTTTGGCCGTTGGCGACTTTGAGGAGGGTGGGGCTTGACCAGTCGATGAGCCCGGAGATACCGTTTAGTGTCCAGAGTATAATGTTGTCGGCGACTGTGAGGGTGACGTCGACATTTTGCGACACTCTCAGGTCTGTTGAGGGGACGTCTTTGACGACAACGGGGACGAGAGTGTCCTTTAGTTCGTCCGCGCAGCTCTCTGTAATTTTTCTCGTGCTGGTGGTGGGATCCGTGCTGGTGGCGCCGGAGTAGCGGACTATTCCCTTGATGTTCAATGCGTTGGCATTAGTAGCACTGCAGGCGGTTTGCACGGTTGCGCGGAGCCAGTAGTTATCGGTGGCCTGGTTTGCCTCAATGATAACTTCATATCGCTGGCCAATGCCAATGGAAAGGAACTCAGTCTTATAAGGGATGATGGGGACGAAATCGGTAGAGATAACGGTCATGTTGTGATTATCCAACGAGACCTTGAAGAAGGTATCCGTGGCCATGTTAATGAACCTGAGGAGGTACTTCTTCCCAGCCTCGAATTCGGTGACGAAGCGTTTCCCACCCCCGACACAGTTGGCATCTGTGCTGGTGGAGCAGTCGAACACGTTTGTGCCGTTTATCAGCCCGTTCTGTGTTGCTGGGGGACCGGAGGTGCCTAGAGCTTGCAACAGGCTGAATGCAGTGCTATGATACCAATCGTCTAGAATGATCGGGCCAAGGTCTACATCGTAGTTTGCGCTCGCTGGCCCATTGATCACAATTGCACCAGCGACGCCCTCCGAGTATTGAACGGAGAAGTGAGAGTGGTACCAAGTGGTTCCGTATTGGGTTGCGTTCCATTCATAGGTAAGGCTGTAGCCTGGTGCAATGGGGCCTTTGAAATTGTTAGTATCTCTATTCAGATATCAGGGAATGGATTTCACGAACATTGAGTTACCCCGTTAGCACCGTCCTGCTCGTTGGTGTCCAATTGACGGATTCCGTGCCAGTGAATGCTCGTTCTGGGAAATTTTTAACCATCACTGTTCAGACATGGTTCTTCTTTAGGAAGGGAAAGAATACCCGTTATATTCCATGTTGTTTTTAATATGAATACGCACGGTATCACCCCAATCTGCAGATGTCAGTATGATATTCTAGGAATAAGGGAATACATGACATGGTGACATCATAAAGGGTCCAACTTACCAGCATAAAGCGTAGGACCCGGGAATGTCCCGTTGAAGGTCAACATAGTGCGCTTGTATCCATCGGGAGCGAAAGTCGAGTTCTCGACGCTCAACCAGTACTAATTGACAACCAAAAGTCAACAATTGACCATATCTTTTTTTTTGAAGATTATCGAAGATTATCGAAGATTATGAAAAAACAAGCAAAAAAAATTGCTTGTTTGTTTGAATATCCTTACCTCACGAACATTCCCCGTGAGTGGGAAATCAGTGTAATAATCAGTATGGATATCCCTAACTCCATCCCAGCAGGTCCTAGTAGTAGCACTATTGATACAATTGGAGGTCTGTCTGGGAATCAACGCTGGAGCCAAAACCTCAGTAGTAGGCACCTTGAATGGCGAATGTAATGCAGACGCAGTGGTGACAAGAATTGCAGCCGCAAGCCTGGCGGTGAGATGCATTTTGATTGAAGAAACTTGGATACAAGGAAGAAGAAGAAGAAGAAGAAGGTGTAGTAGAGAAAGAAGGTGTCCAGTGATGAAGCTGGAGAGCCAGTAAAGAAAGGATAGGAACTGTTGAATGGCCCAATGGAATGCTCTGGCCTGTGAAAGAACAAGAGGAGAAAACAAATGTCGAAGAGGATGAGATTTATGTAACTTTTGAATCCCAACGAATATCTATTGCGACCACAATTTCCCCACCACCACAAGGGATAGGAGACATCCGAAAAAAATGCAAAGCCGGTATCTGGAGACTATGCTGGTCCATGCAGAGATTCTTCTTCCGAAGAGGTGTCTGTGGAGGAAGGGGGGAGGGGGGGCTCGGAGCCCCCGCCGTGGTGGATGTTTGTAGGCAAAGTTCCTATCACACCCTGGGTAACATTAACAACTCCTCACACCATTAGTACGTACTGATAAATTTTAGCTACTCAGTTGCTTACTTGGCTAGTAAATTATTTAGTTATCTACTGAACGGCTAAACTTTCGAACTCCCCCCACTAGCAAACTCCACCTCCACTAACTCCCTCCTCTGTGTCCGAGCTAGGAACTTACAGATGGTATCGAAATACGTACGCCTGATATGTGCCTCACTGCCTTTCACTATAGTTGAGAATATTAGAAAACATCCCTTAAATCTAGTTAACTAAGTCAGGTGTTACCTTCAATGCTTTATGAACGTGATATGCTATATCGAACCCTACAACTGCCAACGTATTTACGCGCTTCTTAGAAACGTTAGATGTAATTCATATTAGGAGGTGCAAGTCAGGAGAGGTGAATACTGCCGGGTCACTGCACAGGGGCCATTTGAGACTCCGACTCCGAGGAGTGTTCCCAAGCGTCCAGTCCATCCGTCTTTTGCTTAGGACGGGACGGATGCCGATTTCTGGGACTGCCCTGGACGGACGCCCGTCCTGTAGTCCGTCGTAACCTCCACCCGGGACGGACGGCGAGGGCCTATAGGTGTCTCACTTGCATGATCTATTTTGAATATAGTAAGTCTGTAGTCATAAAGAAACCAAACATTTATATTCTAATACTAGAAAATCGAGTGTTTGGAATAGGATGTTTATCGTGCATGGGATTGCTTTCATGTTTTCTTGAAATCTAAGCCTATTTATTCACCTGTTCTAGACTGTATGAAAATATTGTATTAAATTACTTAGTAAATGCATCCCTGCTCCGAAATAACCAATTACACTGTGGGACGACCATCCATTATTCTGTAGTTTATGAAATACCTATAGGGCCCTACAGATGATGCCTGAAGCCCGCGCGTGACGGCCAGGCCCTACAGATGACGACCGGGCTTGGCAGGGACCCACCAGAAGATGCCATTTCTGCAGTGCCCGGGCGTCAACCACTAGGACGACCGTCTTTATGAAAGATGGACGCCATGCCCTGCCGTCCTTACCCACCCTGCCCGGGACGCCCCGGACTACAAGCCCGGGCCCTCTAGGGCGCCCGGGATGGTTGGGAACACTGTAAAAATTAAAATTGAGAGACATCTTTAGATATTATCGTGACCTCATAGCACTTCTCCTGCCAGGGGCGGTGTTTTTTTTTTCTGTCTTTTTAGATAACGGCTCTATGAGACTCGTACGACGTAAAGCCGAGGCAAAATAAGGGGGGACTCTTTGAGTTCTCACAGTGATCTGGCACGGGTAGTACACCGTTGATGTTATGGTGTTGTAAATATAAGTTACACAATGGCCATCGGACGAGGTTGAGATTAGGTTATACCTTTTTGCCTTAAAAGTTGATGTCATAGACACCCCTTTTCTGAACACCAATAGATTTTTAACGCGTATTCTACTAAATTAGTAGATTCCTCAGTGGTTTACAGTACTATACAGTACATGTCGGATAAGTACAGTATCTCTATAGAATTGTAGCTTGCCCGGTACATAGCACAATAGTTCTTTGCCTTCTTTCCTCCCTTCCGTCTCCTTCATATTTTTTAACCGCGCCGGGAACTTTGCCGCCACACCCCCCCCACAACAAACACCAACGCAACAAATGTTTTGCCGGCCATCCACCAGGCTGAGGAGTTATTACTATTCCACAGAACTAGCTACTGGACCGTATTAACTTTGCGCACGGCTGATTCTTTTTTTTTTTCCAGTATTCCTTCCTGGTTTGTGCTGTGTGATGAGTTATGCTCAAAGTGTTTTTCAAATACTTTTCTTTTCTTTTCTACTCACCTTGCTTGCTCGCTTGTCATAATAATAAACCGTAATAATAAAGACTGAAGTGTCAAAATAACAATAATCTTTCATGCCAAAAAAAATAACTTTATTCTTGACTTGTCGGGAGTCTAGCCCGTAAATCCAGGTCATTCCTAACCGGGGATCATAAAAGATCACTCGAGTGATTAATTGTTTTCCAGTTAATATCGCGCTTACCGTATTACCGTATCTTCAGTTATCCGGTTTTTCGCCAAGACAGGGCGTTATCGGTACTTGGTGTCTGAAATTGATTCTTTGCACAGCCCAAGTTAAGATGAAAAGTTTGAATGAAACATGAACTAAAGTATCAAGAATATTGGGAGAAACTTTTCATGTAATTACTAAATAATTACTCTTCTTCACTTCTATAGTGTATTCCTTTCTGATTAAGGTAGTATTGAAGGGGGAAAAGAGCTTTATTAGATACTGTTAGGCATATGGAAAAAGGGCCAAAATTACCCGGCCTTTACTCAGGATTATTTCTACCATACCCCTGCAGCCCCCATGTAGGGACTGGGCATCATCACGGCATTACGGCCGAGTTGCGTCCCAACACTTTAGCAACAATAAATGACACCTTCAGCATAATACCGTATATGTCGTCGCCATCCGTCTGACCAGATGCTGTCCATAGGATATATGAGAGGGCACCTTTGGCGACTCATGAGAAGTAACTCGAAGGAATTTGGTTAAGTTTTGAGCCAGCTATTATACTGTACATTAGCAGTTAAATATTATGGCTGATAAGTAATTGGACAATTTGGGAAGACACCGTTGTGACCGAATATCATGAGCCTATGGTACCAAAGGGTAGCCATAGAGCCAAGCCTCTTGCTTTGAAAGAAGTAGCACCCCAAGAGGGTCTGCTTGAGAATTGGTATGAGAGGTTTTCACCCAATAAACTATTGGTTCGCTCCAGGTCCAAAAATCCTTCTTATCCAATGGACTTTGCAATGCATAAATACGCAATGCAATAGCTGTCCTCATTCATTAAAGCTGATCACTTTATATTTTGAGGCAGAACGATTGGCATGGTTGCTATTAGGGTGGCATACTCAAATTAAGTTCATATAGTAGAGAGATCGAAGACTACCTACTGGCAGAGTGTTCGCACCCTCAGAAACAAATAGGAGTTTGAAGAGATCAAAGCTAAGCAAGGCAAATATTCTCAGGGTCAGGAGTGTTCACACTTAGGAAAAATAAGAGGTTTTTGATGGAGGTACTTAGATAGTATGGGAGTTGATTGTAGCTTGTGATAACCCAGATGCAGAATATAAATATTGAGGTACTCCCAGCTATTAGAAACATCAAGTAACGGAGAAGAGATTTTATTAATATATTTATTATTTACTCTTGAAAAAACTTGTTATGAATACAACTTCCTGAGCCTACCTTGATGATCTTTGTCTTTGTTTACTTTACCTTACCTTACTTTACTTCAGGAAACATACGGCCTAGGTCAACCCACACTATCTATGGTTGGGCTACCCCATAACAGATACCAGATACTCTAAGTTAAGATAGTAGCTTGGGTCTGGTTTTAGGTATCTATCATAATGTGGCTGAATGTATCATGCTTGTTTGATAATCATACCAAGATCTGTGGATGAATTACTTCTATGTATTCAGCTACATACTGATAGACACTTACTAGAAGCCAGTAGAACACCAGTACATACAAAAGATATTTCTTGTCATGAACCAACTAGTTGGAGTGCTACTTGGAGAAATATTAAGTGAAGTTAAGGTTTCACATGACTCATAGATTAATAGGTCATATGTTATTAGTTAGGCTGATTGGTAAGACAGCTTAGGATTTCGCACTAGGACTCATAGTTAAGAGTCATAAGGTTTCACATGATTGTGTACTTATGAGTTATAGTTATTATTAGTAGTTAAGTTATTTGAATGACTAACAATTGTGAGTCATATAATGTATTTGTAAAATGACTCATGATTATGAGTCATACAAGTTATTTGATTGGATGTTTATGATACAACTCATAGTTATGAGTTGTATAGAATTTTACACTTATGACTTAGTCAAGTCATAAGAGTTTTACATGACCCACAATTATGAGTAATAAGGGTTAGGGTTTGTGGGAAGGTAACTATATAAGGAGAGGGATTCTCCCAAGTTGTTAGTTCTTCATGTAATGACTTAAGTTATTTCCTATCTATATACTTTACCAATAAAATACTTTTATACTCTACTAATACCTAAGCACCTTTGAAGACTTAAGACTTGTAAGAACTATTAAGTGTTATATACTCGAACTGTTGGACAGTTGGTGAGTAATATAATGTATACTCAAGAGAGTATAAGAATCACTAGGACTGGAATTATATTGTTGCCTGTTGCATGATATAGATAGTTGAGAGCTAATATTGCTGTTCACTTAATACCCATATAATAAGGAAACAAAGATTATGGGAGAAAGGATGTAATATGTATGCATGTTCTGGCAACTGTATACTAATTACACTTATGTTTTCTTTGTTATATTATTTTGTTTGTTCTTGCTTATGTTGATTGATTGATTGTTTCACTACTAGTATCATTAGGATTCCAGTAACTTATTATGTTTGTATTAGTTATACTTTTATACTGGTAAGGCTTTGCCCTAGGAATTCTAAGGGAAGGAATAGTCATGTATACTAGTGGTAGAGATAAGGCTTGGGTGAAGGATTGCCTTGGGCTTTCAGGATTCCAGTAGGATCACAAGATTTTGGTAGTGTGCACTTACTAGTAATGACAGTAGTTGTAGGTTTTCAGGAACTTCTACCTAGGGTGGAGGAAATCATGTATTTAAGACAGGCTTCCTGACTAGTAGGAACTGCCAGACTTTAGACAGAACTTAGATAAGAACTATATTGGTTGAATGGTGATTCTCTTGCTTCTTTTTCCCCTCTGCTTCTTATAAGACCTTCTTGTCTTTTCCTCTCTAGTCTGCCTTAGGAATTGAATGCTAGCTGGCCTACCACTGATCCCTATTGTATTCAGTTTATATAGGTTACTACCTGTTACAAAGAAAGAGTAATCTATATAGTACAATACTGTACTCTTATAAGTCAATATCATGTTTTGATCATCTGATAAGGAGTAGTTGCCATGACAATAAAGTCAAAATGTAAAATAAAGTTGAGAAGAAATAGCCTCAAAGGGGATATATGTAAAAATATGCAATGTCAAATAAAAAGAAGAGAATAAGAAAAAATAAAAAGAATAAAAAGAAACAAGAAAAATTGGAAAAAAGAAAGTAGGGAAAAAGGGGAAAAAAATATAAAAATAGAGAAGGAAAGAGGAGGTGAAAGAGTGAAGATAAGTAATGAGGGAAGAGAAAAATGTAAGTAAAGAAAGTAAAGATGACAAGGAAAGAGGAGAGGAAAAGAAAAATAAGAATAAAAACAAAACAAAACAGAAAAAGAAAAAGAAAAAGAAAAAGAAAAAGAAAAAGAAAAAGAAAAAGAAAAAGAAAAAGAAAAAGAAAAAGAAAAATAAAAAGAAAAAGAAAAATAAAAAGAAAAAGAAAAATAAAAAGAAAAAGAAAAAGAAAAATAAAAAGAAAAATAAAAATAAAAATAAAAATAAAAAAAATAAAAATAAAAAAATAAAAAAAATAAAAAAAATAAAAAAAAGTGAGAAAGAAAAGGAGGAAAAGAAGGAGGAAAAAAAAAGGGAAGTGAATGAATAGAACTAATTATTTGCATAAAAGAAATCAAAATAGCACACTCTATATGTTTTCAGAATTTATTGTACTTAATTCTCTCTATTAGCATGAATTTGTATAAGCTTTATATCTATTACTATCTTGATTACCAGTACAAGCAATAGTATAATAACATTCCTCTATTTTAATTTCTCCTCTTAATATTCACAATTCCTCACATAACTAAGTACTAATTGTAACTATAATATTTAATCAAAAATATTAAAAAAGTAAACAAGATTCTGGGATAATAAACAATAGTTTTGGTATTGTGTTTGAAAAATTGGTGCTAATTATATAGTACTAGGAGGTTGTAGTAAGATTGTCTTATTGAGACTTGGTTTTATTTTGTGGGTTGTAGAACTCTAGATTCTTATATAAGAACCAACCATACTTAATTTTTATACAGAGAGACCAGCAAAGAACAACACACACAGTATCAATAAGAAATATAATTATTTGTTACCCTTCTGACCAGTGATTCTCCTCTTATTATTTGTTCCACTCTGGAGGTATGAACTTTCTCCAGTACCTGCATTCTAAGCCAGGACTAGTTCTTGACCTATTAATATACTTTTTTAATCATTTTGTCTGAATAAACTTTGAGGTTGAAGCTCTCTATTGTAAGTGATTTGTTTATATCTTGCAATTTAATGAAGCTATTAATGTTCAGAATCAATTTTGATTAAAATAACTAACTATAAGAGATAGCTGATATATTGAAAAAATAGATAGCTTAAGCCAAAGGGACTCATAATGCTATATTATTAAGTTACTTGCTGAGTACTATAACATGAATAATGTTGGGGTCCCAAGAAAGACTTGCTGAACCTGTTTGGTATAACTTATCTTTTCTCTCCTGGAATTTATTTGCACAAATTCTGTTTATTGCAATGATTTTAGTTCAATTTGGATGCCATATATTAATGATTTTTATGTGAGAAAGGCTAGAAGGAGGGAGCAACATATAGCTCAGAGATAAAGTAATAGATTACTAGATACTCCAATAATTCTAGATGTTGTTAAAACTAACTTAAATCTTGCTCAAATCACAAACTGTGGAAGATAGACTCAACATAAGCTAGGATTGATAAATACCATCAGTATTTATTATCAAGTGAAGTATTAGCTTGTAGAGTGTCCTTCTGGAAATCAGTGAGATGGGTTGAGCTTTAAGGGGTGCTGTAAATATAGTGATGTTATTATTGATAATCTGACTCCATTACTAGAACTATTGAATTCCCTTATAAGTTGAGAGACTGCTTTATTGCATGAGTTTTTAAAATACTAGAGGAGATGGAATAGTCTCTTTGCATTCATATCTCTATGATGTAATATGGACAACTGAACAAGCACAAATACTGGAGGCCTTCAACAATTCTAAGTTCATAGAAACCTCTACTACCTGCAAGAACTATTTATCCTATCAGTAGGTGGAGAACTAACCTTCATCCAAGTTTATCTGTATGACCCTCATTTTGCAGCACAATCCAAAGTTGAATAGGTACTTGAACTTGATAAGGAAACTATTCTAGCTATTACTACCATGCTTCATGAATATTCTCTCCTTATCACTCTATATCGAATAGCTGAGGAAAGGATTTCTACTGTACTAGTACTAGAAAATAGAGAGGACATCTATATTCTGAATACATGACTGGAGTTAATGCTACAAATAGGGGCTAATAGGAGAAGAGAAAATCTGCCCACTAGTGATGAGGTGATATTAATTTTGCAAGAAATTCATAGTGAGAGTGGTTGTCAGGATATTATTCTTGCCAAGTAATTAGTTCCAAATCTAGAACAATCAAGTTCCCCATTTATGATTATTAATCAAAACTATGTATTATACAGCCACTAGTCAGAAGTGTTCGTGATCTGAGACATGTGTTTAATTGCGATTGCGTTATAGTAGGGCCAGTAGTGGGGTAGTGGGGTTGTGGTGTCAACAGCAACAAGGATATGTGCACACAAGTGAATGAGCAAAGGAATGAATGGGCAAGCCAACCACCAAACAACCCACTGTAAATTTAATTATAGAAATTTGAAATAAAGAACCTTGATACTATCTAATACTTTGTATAGCCCCCCTTTGCTTCCAAAACTGCAGACACTCTACTAGGCATTGATTTCCACAACTTCTCAAAAAACTCGTCAGGAATTGTCTCCCAAACTAAGGGTAAGACCTGGGCCAATCTCTTCTTTACAGCTTCCTTTCCTCCTGGGGTATCTGCAATCCTAGGGTGCTGCTCATGCAATTGCTTTTTAAGCTCAACCCATGCATGCTCAATAGGATTTGAATCAGGGGAGTAGGGGGGGTGTTCCTCCACTTCAATACAGTTTCTCTCCAACCAATCCATAACACTATAAGCTTTGTGAACAGGAGAATTATCCTGCTGAAAGAGGATATCTTGCATACCAAAGGAGATCATTTGATGAATAACAGGAAAAAGATGTCTTCTCAAGAGCCTAACATACCTGGTCTTATTGACATTTTGGGTAATAGGAACCAAAGGGCCTTTTCTCTTACCCCAAAAGCAGCCCCAAACCATGAGAGAAATTCCCTTATCCTTCTCCTTTGGATGGATACAATCAGCTAGCCACTTCTCTCCTGGTTCTCTAAAACGCATTGCTGCCTTGGATCCTTGGATTTCTCCACACTGCACTCATCACTCTAAATAACTCCTTCAAAATCCTCCACTGTCCAATCCTTATGAACTGTAGCCCATTTCAATCTCTTTGCCACATGCTCAGGCTTGAGCTTGGGTCTTGATTTGGCTAGTCTTTTCTTGACATTGGCCTCTCTGAATACTCTATCTACTATTTTATATACAGTTTATTTATTAGTTAATCATGTCCTATCACTCAGTAGTACCAGTATGGGGGGCTTTACCAGTAGAAAGTGATACACCCGGTGCATATCTATCTCTGAAATCAGATCTGGTCATTTTCTGGTTGGATTTGGCTGCCCAGATGATTGTGCGACATTGCTGATGGCTAAGAACAGGGGTGCGACCAGGGTGAGGGATGTTTTCCACTGACTAGTGCTCACATGCCTGGACAAGGAAGCTTTTAACTGTTGTCTAAGGCCGTCCAATGAGTTGAGCAACAAGGGCAATATTCTGGAGGCAGTAGAAAAAGGCAATAATCATGCCTTTTTCCACATTCGACATCTCTCTTCATGAGGTTTTAGGAGTTCTTTTTTTTTGGTACTGAGTACTTTGTATATCCACATTGGTAAACTATAATTAAAAGATAAAGGGGTGGTTGTCACGGCCGGAGTATAAATTGTTTGGGTATATTATGATTGTAACGGTGATACCATTCACATTCACGGTCATGATCTGGCATTTTTGGCGAGGTAGCTTAGTAAGCCAAAAAAACATATTTCATGAACACTTCTGACTAGTGACTGTACATACCTCTCTACTGTGTCTTATTTTTTCCATATAGGGAGCTTAGATAGTATTGGGTAAGAAGATTAAAGAATACTCAATGAAATTAGCAAATTGAGCGAATGCATCAAAGAATATTTTATCTTTTTCAACTGCACCCATGTGAGAGTGAACCAGCAACAATCTTTCAAGGCAGAAGACTCTTTCAGCAATACTTAGTAGATAGCTGAACTGTATATGATCAGGATAAACTGGTATAGCTTTGAGACCATCAAGCAAATATCTAAGCAGATCTGTATAATGAGTTGGTAGATATTAACTTACAGCAGGTTAGAAAGAGAATTGTAATACCTTCAAGCTTTATTAGAGGTAACTGCTTCATGCAACAATTCTATCAGGACAGCATAGCTCTCATATGACATTTTGGTCATCCTTCACTATTTATCACCTTCATTGCTAATCTCAAGCAGGAGGAGATACAACAGGAATTGTTGCCTAACCAAATTGATGCAGACCATCCAGATTCAGTGGCTGATATTTTCAACTTTAAAATGAAAGATTAACTTGACTAAATACCTTATAAAGAGATTTTTAATAAATAGCAAGGATAGGTTTGGACTATAGAATACCAAAAGAGATGCCTACTACATCTCCACCTCCTCGTATTTCTCAAGATAGATGACTACTTACTTATAGCTGAAAATATGGACAATCTAATCTCAGTTGAGTTACTGGTAAATACAGATGACCAATCAAGAGAACTGACAAATATAATTAAGTCCAATATGGTGTATACATTGTATACTGGTGGAGATTATTAGACTTTATATATGGAAGGACTAAAACCTTTAATTTGTACTTTATTACAAGGAATTTTACTATAGGTTATTAATCTATATTAATGGAAATTAATTTATTTTAATTGCTAGTTAATTTATCAATATAAGATAATAACCTATGTTAAAATTTCCTGTAATATAGTTTACTTTAATCTCAAATCTCTGTAATAAGTGATATTGGTATCTGTTTCAGCAGGAAACTATTGACCAAGAAAATAGCTATCTCTTGTATTGATGCAAGAATACAGATTCAAGCTATACTCTACCAGCTCCTCATAGAGGTCCAATACCAACAATTACAGTTGATAATAGAAGAGTAGTTCTATATAGCCTATACCTTTCACTACAATATAAGGTTCATCTTAATATTGAAGTATGTGGATCAATTCAAGTTTGTACTGTCAAGTATATCTATAAGTATATTTACAAAGGTGGTAATAGAGTAATGGCTCATGTCAATATACAAACTCCTGACTTAAAAAATAAAATTGACCACTACCCTTGCAGATGATACATTGGGCAAACAGAGGCAATATGACAGCTATTTGAGTATGGAACCTATGAGGAGCAGCCTTCAGTATAACATCTTGCCATTTATATCCTAGGAGACTAAACAGTATATTTCTCAGACTAGGCAGATTTTAATGTATTAAGGCAAAGAATAGAAGATTCTATTTCAATATTAACCACATTCCTGAAGTATAACTTGAATTTGGAAAATCAGGATAGTCATGAATACTTATATCATGAATTCCTTGAGCACTTTGTATTTGTGTATAAAATTGGTTGGAAGAAGTATTAGTCAGGAGTCTTTATTAGTTGAATATTTTCTGCCACTCCCCTCATAGGAGAAAAGTACTATCTGAGGCTTTTGTTAACAGTAACAAGGTGTTCAAAAAGCTTTCAAGACATTCAAATAATAGACAACACTGAATATCTAACTTTTAAGTTAGCCTGTGTAGCACTTAGATTACTAGAGAATGATGGAGAATGAGTTTCTTTATTTTGAGAGGGATCATCTTTTATGATGGGAAAAGTACTTAAGTAACTATTTACCTTAACTATCTGCCATACCACAATTGGAAATGCATCAGCTATTTGATTGGAATTTGTCATACCTTCATATGATGATATTTTTCATATATTTGAAACAAGAAGCATTTTGGTACCTGGAAATGCAAGGAACCTAGATTTGTTGGAGGATATTATCATACTGGATTATAGACTATTTCTAATAGAAAAACTCTTGAGAAAATACAGTATATACTTGGTTGATTATTGGTTACTAGAACCTCAACTTGAGTGGTCTATTTATAGATAATATAGGAGAGTGGAGAATTCCTTTATTGCTAAATAAATAGATTATGATGTCCAGGAAAAAGCAAGACTTACAGTACAGATGCATGATGTAGTTAATAGGGAGCAGCAAGAATGTTTTATCCTAATAGTCAAAGCTGTTAGAGAAAGGGAGAAAAATCAGTGCAGGCAGATAAACTAGAATCATAGCTATTTTCTCCATAGATCAGCTAGTACAGGTAAAATATACATATACAACTGTATATATAGTCACTTCTGCAGTTACTTCTGCAGTCAAGGGAAGATTGTACTATATTTGGCTTCATCAGGTATTATAGCATAGCTGTTACCAAGAGGGAGGACTGATTACTCCAGATTTAAGATTCCTATCATCAATGATATCTATGAGGTGTGCAACATTTTGGGTAGCTCAAAACTTGTAAAGCTGATCTAGAAAGCAAGTCTGATTATCTGGGATGAGGTTCTAAAGCAACATAAGGCTTGCTTCAAGAGTATGAATTGAACACTCAACATTAGTTTTGGCATATCAGAAACTAATTTCTTTGGGGGTATTCCAACAATGCTGGGCAGTAATTTTACCTAAATTCTTTCAGTTATTCAAAGTGGGTCTCAGGAAGCAACTGTCTTGGCATATATCTAACATGTATCCTTCTGGAGATGGTTGCAAATATTATAACTTTCACAAAATATGAGAGCTGCCTCTAATGTAGAGAATGAAATATTCATGAAGTTTGTCAAGTCACTAGTTAATAATCCATCAATATATGGAAGAACCCCACTATATATTTGACAACTACTTACTCCTAAACAACTTTGTAATCAAATTTATCCTACTTCTTTACTTGATGATGCTGGATTCAACCATAATATATTTGCTGGAAAAGCTATCCTAGCCTACAAGAATAAACCTGTTACTGACTAATAATATTCTTCTTTCTAAAATACCTGGCTTGGAGTCAACATTTCAGGTAGTAAATACTGTAGACCTTGGGAGTGACAATGGGTAAGTGGATGAGATGTTTATGACAGAACACTTGCAGTTTATTGACTTATCAGAAATCTCTCCTTCATGTTTAAGACTGATAGTAAAGGCTCCTGTGATCCCAATTAGGAATCTTAGTCTAAAGTATGAACTTTGTAATGGGACCAGAATGTGTGTGATTGAGATTAGGTAAAATTGTATTAAGGTCACAATTATTAGTGGAATGTGGAATAGTGAGATTCAACTTCTTCCATGCATCAAACTTACAACAAATGAAGAAGACCTACCTTTTATCCTTTACCAGAAGCAGTTCCCAATTTGTTTATACTTTACTATAACTGTTAATAAATTGCAAGGACAATCATTAACTCAAGTTAGTATAGACTTAAGATCTAATGCTTTTACTTATGGTCAACTATATGTGGTACTATCTCAAGTCATGTCCCTATCTGGCTTTATACTTCTGATATCTGTGGAACAGCCAGCAGCTAGTGACAATATAGTATTTCCTGAAGTTCTTTTATAAACTCATAATATCAATTCTTTTGCCTATGTTTTTGTTCTTTATTTTCTTTAAAAGTATCTGCAATTGTATTTTCTTTTTTTTTTTCTTATTGAAACTTTATTTCTCTACTCCTATTATTATTACTTTCTTTTCTCTGCTCTTATTATTACTTTCTTTTCTGTTCTATTTTTTTTTTTCTTTTTTTTTTCTTCTTTTTTTTTTCTTTTATTTCAAAAACAATATGTAAACCCTTATTAAATCTATTACTACTTATTCTGTACTATTTGTGAATTCCTTTTCTGAGTTACAAAGATAAAGAAACCAAGAATACAAGCCTTGTAGTCTTGGATATATGTCACTTTACCAAACCTGGGTTTCTTTATTTGCCTGATAATAGAATTCTGAACACTCATTGGATGATGCCTTGAGGTCTTGAGTGGGGTTATGCTAGTTCTTTAGTAGTTGCATGAAAAGTCTCTCTCGATCATCTTTTATGTTTAGGTTGGGTTCATTTTGATTTTAACTTATAACTTTGGTGGTTGGAAGAGCTGATTTCAGACAACAGGCACCATCAAACCGTAAATAATGCGCTGTCTTGGCGGAAAACCGGATAACAGAAGATAATACGGTACATTCCTTACTTGTCACTTTAGGATCAGAGTTTATCATGGTAACTTTTTTCTTCCTGAAAGAGCACCATGGAAGATAGACTAACCTACCATACCAGGGGATGGGCAGGTCCCACGTTTGGTTGATGGCGGGCGTGCCAAGTTAGGGCATCGCTTTACTCGTAATTTAACGACGTTTGCGAACACGGCTGCTATTGCATGGCACCCAGATCCGTGCAAAAAGGTCTGTATGCAATAGCGGTTGTGTTCACAAACGTCGTTCAATTACGAGTATCTTCCGCTCGCTTAATCTCCCACGTGTCTCACAAAGTAACAGCGGCGATGGCACCGGAGTCTTCCTGTTGGAGCCTCAAAATTTTTTTTTAAGTCCTCCAAACTAACTTTTAAGATTACGCCAAGATTCGTTGACACGCACCCCTGAACATTGAATGTCAAAAATGGGAGAGAAAGACCTGGTACCGGTACTTGCACCGTTTTTGTGTTGTAAGTTATCATATGTATTTTTCCAGACCCCACGGAATTCTCCGTGTCATAAGCTAGATGCTTGCTTAATTCTGTGTGGTACAGGTCTGCTATGGTGAGGTACCGTAAAAACTCGGGTATAACGAACGGCCTGGACTGGTCGTGTAGGAAGATTAAAGCCGGTTGATTGGTGGAGAGCTCACGAACTGGGCCAGATAACATCAGCAAGCGTCTTTCGATGCTCTCTTTGGCCATTCAAAGCACTGGAAATTGCTCCACGATCAGTCCAGGCTAGTTCGTTATACCCGAGTTTTTACGGTAGTGGAATAACCTTACAACTGATAATCAGAGGGTTATCATACCAATAAACTAAATACCACGAGGCAAAACAAGATAAATCCCAAGGACAACTACTGCCCGTTTTGGAGGTCACGGACAAACTATCTTACACAATAAGTTAGCATAGCATCACGGGGGTGGACAAACATCTCACCGAGATCAACAAAAGGAGTAAGGCTATATCATAAGACTAGAGTATCTGGAACACGTCTACTCCCGTGGTCGAGTTGAAGTTGGACACCCACAAAGAGTAGTGATCGCTGGGCAAATAATAACCCAATGCAGGGCAACACAATTAATAATCGCATACGATATAAAAGAAAAACTCTACACAATTTATTCTCGTCCATGACCTGGCAAACCATCACATCCCGTACCCATAACCTGGAATCTAGCCATTGAAATTATTATTTCCAGCACAAAGTGCCGGTATCACCCTTTGAAGCTTCTCATGAAATGATTGATACTTTCGATTAATTATAGCCTGAGGAAGAGCTTCCCATGTCTCCACAACTTGAAGTATGTGTTCAGCACCCTCCACCGCCGCCCTTCCACTGCCATGTGCTGGCATATTGTGTAATTGGTCAATAGAGGTAAAGAGGTACAGTGAATTAGGTATCTGAGTATACTTTGAGCTGGAGGTTATCAGGTGGCAATGAATTTCGTATCCTACCCACTTATTTTCTAGTATAATACGGTATATAGAATCACTTTGCTCAGCCTGGTGCTTTGGATATGCCCATTTATTGACCGAGCGATCACTACACTTTGTGGGTGTCCAACTTCAACTCGGCCGTGGGAGTAGTCATCAAGCCCTAGTTTAGTTGATTTCCTACCGTAAAATCTGTTGAAATCCACTACCGTACGGTATCAGTAAGTCAGCCCATCAGCCCACAATAGGTTTGGTTGGATAGGTTAACAGAATTGTGAATACCAGTTATTGAGATCTAATATACCCTGAGAGCTTATCCTATACTGTTTCAGGAAAACACTAAGCCTTCTCCTGAGCTTTTGTCTCTGATTCTGGAGATTACAGGGTTTCTGGAGAGAATGTTATTTTATTACTATGTCAACTACACTAGTAAAAATAATCCTTGAACTAAATTGTATCACTGTGGGGCATGGATCACCCCTCTAGCCCTGAGTCTCTTGAAAGAAAATCCTCCTCGCAGGCCACCTGCCACAAATCAATCATTAGGGCCTGAAGCCCCTCACAACCTTCCATCCACAAAAGAAAACCACTCTGCAACCAGCCACCACCCCCCAATGCAATCCACAAGTTCAGTCCTTCCCCTTAAATATTTCACAATACTTAACATGTATATAGGTACATAGACAAGGTCCCTGTAGTGACCAGTACTCAAACCAGCAGTCAGGCATCTGAGATAACACCTCCAGACATCTCTTCCTTCCCATACCAAGAAACATCAGCCAGCCACAATGTTCCCAAAGGAGCATACTTGGGTAAACAGGAACTTTTAGTATAACTACATCCAGGAAATACATGAAAAAAAGGACAAAACTAAGGATAGGTGAAATTTCTAGAGGTTGAATGGATCCTTACCACACCAGTGCCTAGGAGCCCAGGACTTCTAGTGCCAAGCAAAAGCTAGGACTTCAGTGGTACTCACATCCAGGGAGGCCCTGAGGGTCAAGCAATATAGGAAAAATATGGTATCATGCTCAGCTAAGGAAAAGTACAAAGGAAAGACAACTAAGACTGTAGTGGTGTAGGTATCCTAGGTTGAACAATTCAACTAGTCAGGTTTGAGGCAAAGATAGTCAGTGGTTCAAAATTGTGTGCATGTCCAAAAGATTAATCTCAAGAGGGAGAGAGACACTCCCTATATAACTAACTGTGTTCTAGCTAAAAGACCAAGGCTAAAGCCAAAAAAGTGAAGAGTAGAAGAATAAACTAAGGGAACTAGGATGAGGAGGTACCTAGAAAGGGGTGTAGGTACTGTATAAATAGGCAGAATAAAGGAGAATAGACTCAAGTAGCATGAAACATGAACCATCCAAGGACAAGAATAAAGACTTTGAAGTTATTGTGAAAATCACTCAAAGGGCATTGATTGGGTAGACCCTCCTACCACCACTCCCAGAGACCTAACACTGAAAGTTGAGATAAGCCTATGCAGATAGTGGATTTCAAGAGATTTTTACAGTACTATGATACTGTGTCTACTATCCCACCAAGCCAATTCAATAAGAAGTCAGCCTATCTATTACTTATCAGGTAAAACCCTCACAAGTTCTTCTGTTTGGAAAATCTGGAAAATCTGGAATATCATATACTTATCACCATTTTGTATAGTGTACTAATCCTCCCATTTTTATTCCTGTGTAATCAAAGAGTTTACTCTACTATCACACAGCAATATATCACATCAGATTACAATAACCCCTTCACTTTAGCTCTTCTTTCTAGAATGTAACCCCTTATATAAGAATACTGCTTGGAAGAATTAAGGTATTGCCAAAATTGGATATTAAGAACTGAGCACAAGCAAGGCTGTACTATAATGTCTATTTCCTTGATTCTTAAGTTAATGCCCTTGATGAGTAAAGAGGAGGAAATATCTACATTATTTATGTATCTTTGTCTATCGACTTGATGTATCTCTGGGGGGGAGTTCTCGATATCTGAGGTTTTAGCTATGGTATAGAGTACTGTACTTTATAACTACTTCTTCTCTCTCTCCCCCCAATCTATCATTCCCAGTGAGGATCAGTGGATTACAAGAGGTACTGAGAAAATAAAAAATGGGACATTCCATTTCAGAGCACCACTGAGAAATGAAACAAATAACAAAGGGAAACACTTGCAGGGCAGACAAGTGGAAGGGAAGGGGTCCACTTCTCCAACAAACAGACCATAGAAAAGAGGAACTGTAAATAAAAAGGAGAACAAACACTACTAGAAGGGGCAATCACCACATGTACAACTAGAGGTCAAATTTATTCATCTAAAGGTAAAATATAATTCCGTCACTGGAATTGCTATCAAAAGAAAACAAAAAGAAATTCGTAAAAGAGAAAATAAATCCGTGTACCCTATCTCGATGTCCACTCTTCTCTGCTCTGTCCATTGTCTGTCACTTCTTATGCCTTGTTGTTTTTTCTTTGTTCATTATTGTCTCCTCTTAATGCTCACCCTGCCTAACTACCATTTCCTTTGCCAACACATCAACCCAAGCTAACTAGCAAATAAAACAATTCCCTTCTTCAACTAAATGTCCAAACCCTGACCCTCATGATAACTAGCCTATCCGATAAAAATAAAACACAACTTCTGGCTAAAACATTGCAGACCATTTTCTTTCCCCACAGTACATCCTTGCAAAGTAATGTACATACCATAAAAAAACTTGAACGATTGGCCAGTGTACTAGGAGGTGAAAATAAGGTGTGAAACTAGATGAAGTGGAAATTAATATCTTGAAAATATTTTTAAAGTAAAACAGGATGATAAATCAAAAACATCTGATGTCATGAAAAGTATTTTTCAACCTTATTTAATAAGCAGAAATGTAAACAATACAAAACTACCTCTTTAAAGTTTTACAAAAACTTAAAGATTCTAGTATAAGCAGGAAAGTTTAAATTGATATCCTGTTAGAACATTTCAATTCACAACAAAAATGTCTCTTCAACTATGTAGCTATATTTGCATTCAACCTCAACTCCCTCCATTGCCAGCAAATAAATTCTATGCTGGTATAAAAAAAAAAGAATGGGGGCCAAAGAGGAAGTGACTTACTGAGCTTTTCCAGAAGCTAAGAGGTTGCATAGAAAATTCTTATTGGTCCTATATAGTTAGCTTTAAGTTATATGTATTATCATATTGGACAAGGGCTAAGATACCTTATAACTCAACAAAGGTGTGAGAGCTAACCTAAGATGAGGTTGCCAAATGATTTAAGGCACCTCCAACAAACTCTACTAGGTGGAGGAAACAAGAAAAAAAAAAAGAAAGTTTAGAGGTCTACAAGCAGATCAGTGAATACTAAGCAGTGGTAGGAGAGCATAGGTTTGACCTAAGATGGAGAAGGAGCTTTTTGCTAGATTTCAGGAAGATAGAGCACTAGGAAGACCAATTCTACAGGGTTATAGAGTTAGTAAACTTGAAGAGCTTTTTCAAAAGAACTATCCAGAGTGAAACACTAGTGAATTCACCTTCTTGAATGGCTGGTTTAGGGAATATCTAAGCTGCCATCAAATTAGCCTTCACTGTATTACAAATAATGTGAGTGAAGTTCCAACTAATTTTGTAGGAGTGATACTTAACTGGTCATAGTGTAATCATTGGAATTCCTAATTGTACATACAGGATATCACCAATGAGTAAGTCATTGTCATGAAACAACTAGTTGGAGTACCACTTGGAGAAACAGTAAGCAAGGATAAGGTTTCACATGACTCATAGGTATATGAATCATACATAATATATTAAGCTAATAGGTAAGGCAGATTAGGATTTTGTACTATAACTCATAGTTATAAGTCATAGGTTTTCACATGATTGCATACTTGTAAGTCATAGTTATTATTAGTATGTATATTATTTAAATAACTCATAGTTGTGGGTCTAATGATATATTTGTGAAAAGACTCACCATTGTAAGTTATACAAGTTGTTTGATTGGTTGTTGATGATATGACTCATAGTTATGAGTTATATGGAATTTTGCACTTATGACTTTATTGAGTCATAAGAGTTTTGCATGACTCATGATTGTAAGTCATATGGGTTAGGGTTTGCATGAAGAAGTTATATAAGGAGAGGGATTCTCCCAAGTTGTTAGTTCTTCATACAACTACCTAAGTTATGTCCTATCTATATATTTTATGAATAAAATACTCTTTACACTCCTCTAATACCTAAGGACCTTTGAAGGCTTGAGACTACAAATGAGTAGGTACTATTAAACATTATGTAGTAGAATTGTAAGGATAGTTCAATACATAGTAACATATACTCATAAGGAGTATAAGAATCAATAGGACTAAAGTAATATCATTTCCTATTGTGCGATATAGATAGTCAAGAGTTAACATTTAGTTGCATTTCAAAGAATATCCAATAATATGAAACAGATTATCAGTGTGATAATAATACTCTAGGACTACCCAAATTAGGAGTAGTACTAGAACAAGCTCTATCAAATTAAGGAACAGTGAGTCTAGTTACACTAGAAGGACTATCTTGACCAGAAACAGTATTTTCGACTACACAGAGAAGAAGGATGTCTGGACTATTAGCAACAATGGGGACTAGAAATATCACCTCTCCTATCAGTAAAAAATGCTTCTATGGTGATTCTCAACCAAGAATAATTCTAGACCCTGAGAGGAGGGTGGGAAATACTAGAAGGGCCAAGGTTAAGGAACCAGAAGTATTCAGAAAGGAGAGAGAAAAGCTATGAGGCTTTCTAATACAAGTCAAGATATACTTTGAAGCTATAGGGTAGACAAAGGAGATCATGATATAGACAAGATACATTACACTAAGTCTCTATTAAGGGACTTAGTAGAAAAATAGATTATATCCTATGTTGAAGGAAAAGTACAAGATGATTAGCAAGAATAGGAAGAATTTCAGGAAGCCATTAAAGCTAGCTTCAGTGATATAAACAAGAAAGAAATGACTAGGAATACTATTGAAAAAAATAAAATAAGGATACCAGAACATGACAGACTACTAGAATAAACTTTGAATAATAGTAATAGATGCTGGATATGATGGGGATACTCTGGGACAATTCCTACAAAAAGGAATATTGCTAATACTACAAGATGCATGGACTATAGCTAATATGAAGTATACAATAGTAGAGGTACTAGCAGAATAGGGTATTTTAAAAGAAAACTACACATGACAAACTACTACTTCCTGACACAGTAGGAAATATCTACTTTGTTGTTCTTGATATTATTAGGTCAAGCTACAAATATCTCAATCAAGTGAGGATTGTAGTAGCATGATATAACTATTCACAGGATTACTCAAATGCCAATCAGAGCCTTCTTCTCACCCTTTGAGATAGAGGTTAGATGTACATGGGATGATAGTATGTGAACCAAGTAGTAGCTTATGTGTATAAGTGATTGTGTAAGGAAACTAAATAACATGAAAGTCCCAGGCTTTATATATCCATCACTAACCCCCTTAATTATCAAGTGTGTACATAATCCAACCATTTCCTAGCTATCTTCCAACCTCCTGAATTCTTCCTTGGAAATACCATTAATGAGATGACTGTCCAACAACCAATAACATAATCATAATAAGGAAATCCTCCTACCAACTACCATTAATCTAGTTGCCATAATAACTCAAATATATAATGTAATCATATAATAAATGAAACTAAATAATAAAGGAAACCTATTCTTTCACTTCTTCCAATATGTAGAAGAGTCATTAAGACCAGTAGAGCTGTAGCTGCACATATTCACGTGTCATCTGGTTGAGCTCTTAAGTGATCTTAAATGAGATATAATTTATTTCATCTTTGTATAGATATATGTGAGAAGCATGACTACTAGTCAGGATACTAGTATTTAGTATGTGAAAATAATGATCTGTGAAATTAGCTCCCTTTTCAGGCTTGAGCCCTGTCAAAGGTTTTGGGTGTTGATCTCAGATAGATTTGAAGATGGAGGAGAGTTGTCTTTAGGGTACAAAAAGGTTATGTGTAGGTCAGGCTGTAACTAAGGAGAGGTCTGGAATGGTATCATTGTCATTACTGATAAAGATGAATCACACTTTTTCCTTTCATTCACAAGAGCTTCCATCTGGCAAATATGCTCTTTTCTTCAGTGCCTATTCCTTTGGTATCAAGAGTTTTGTTCTCCTAAGGAGTATTCATAGCTGAGTTTGAGCCAGGCATTATTGGTAAAGTTACAGTAGGGTGGCAATGCTGGAGGGAAATTGTAGGGGGTGCTAGAGAGTTCTGCAGATATGTGTTTTGATTTTAAAGCTCAGGAATAGTTTGAGCTTGCTGATTGTATTCATAACCAATATAATAGTTAGTGGCTTCAAGTAGGTTAACCCTTCACTGTAAATGTTTGATGTATTCTGCTTAGCTTTGATGTACTTTAAGCTGAGCTTGATACAGCTATAGAGTCCTCTTGTAAGTGTGGCATGTTTGATAGTTAATAGATTAGTCTATTTGTAGTTCTTCATCTTGATTATTATTTTGTGGTGCTACTGATAATACTCTGATAGATTGTGTAGTAGGTATACTTTGATGGTTATGTGGGGTAGGTAGATGCTGAAGATCTTGATTTTCTGCAGCTACTGTTACTTTGAGGAGTACTTAGATTGTTTCATTATCTATGGAGTATTCATCTTAGTTCATAAACTTTACTGATGGGAGGGAGAGTTGTGTATCTATCTTTGGGATAGGATGATGTCTACTTTAGGTTTATCAGAGTATTTTTGGTAAAATTCTTTGATTAACTAAGGTGAGTTGTTGAAGTTGTCAGCATAATACCACTTTTAATTGTGAGAGAGATTGTAGCCAGTCTACTGGGCTTTGTATTGTAGTTCACCATGATGTAATCTTTAGACAATGATGTTTTCTATTTTGTATTCTTTCTTGTCATCTATCATGATGGGTAGAGGTAGTTCATTGCATTGAAGAGGGAGAGAGTTATCAATATAGAGTTGGAGGAGTGAAGAGTGGAAGACAGGATGGACAGACCTTCATCAAGGATAAGAGGTCCAGTTTATATGCTCTGGAACCTATGGATGCCAAGATGGAAAAGAGTCTGAGTTTTTTGTAATCAAGTTTGTCTGTTGGTCTTGTGGTCTTGATATGATATTTGAGTAACTATACTTTGTCTCCAATTGAGAGGTTGGGGATAGGTGATCTTATTAGTGTATTCTTTATGCATTGCCTGAGACTATACTATTTCTATGGTGATGTATTTATGCAGCTGTACTAATTCAACTATGTATGCCTTAATGTTGGCTGATTCTAATAACATGTCCTTGATAATCTATGACTCTTTTTTGGGGTAGTATCCATAATTTGTGAAAAATAGAGTTGTGTTAATACTTTCTTAATGTATGTCATCATAGCTGAACTGTGCTAATGGGAGCAGTTCCATCTAGTTGTCCTGCTGATAGTTGTAGTATATATAGAGGAATTGTTCTAGGATGATGTTAATTTATTCTGTTTGCCTATCCATTTGGGGGTGAAATACTGTACTTAAATTTTGCTTGATTCCTGAGTATTTTGTCAGTTTTTCTCAGTACTGTAAGGGGAATGGTGATCTTCTATCACTGACTATATTTCTTGGGAGTCCATGATGAGGGAAGATTGTATTCATGCATAGCTTTACAAATTCTGGCACTTTTATTGTCTCATTACAGGGTGTAAAGTATACTATTTTGGTGAGTCTATCAACTACTACCTATATACTATCATAATAGTTTGATTCTGGTAACCCTATGATAAAGTCTATTCTGATTGAGCTCCAGGATCTTTCAGGTACTTTGAGTGGTTTCAGTAAGCCAAATGGGGAGTGGTTGATTGGTTTCATTCTCTGACAGGTATTGCAGTTCTTTACATATCTTTCAATGTCTTTTCTCATATAGGGTTTGTAATATTGTCTTGTGATTTTTTCATATATTTTCACTCTTTCCTGATGCCCTGCCATTATACTATCATGTTTTGTTTATACAATTTCGATTCTGATTTTAGGTTGATCTGATACCTATATCTTGTCTTCATAGGTAAGGAATCTGTTGATTATTTTGCACAACCCTAGTACTGTATCTTTGCTAACTGTTTTTCCACTTTCCAAGTCTTGTATTGTCAGTTGAATTTTCTTGTCCTCATTCATTACTTTTTTAAGTTCTTCCTCAGGGTTTTCAGATGTGTAAGCTGTAATAGCTTTGAGTTTCTATCAGTAACTACTTCCTTTCTTATCATCCTTGTAAAGCCACTAGTCAGAAGTGTTCGTGATCTGAGACATGTGTTTAATTACGATTGCACCATAGTAGGGCCAGTAGTGGGGTAGTGGGGTTGCGGTGTCAATGGCAACAAGGACGCGTGCACACAAGTGAATGAGCAAAGGAATGAACGGGCAAGCCAACCACCAAACAACCCACTGTAAATTTAATTATAGAAATTTGAAATAAAGAACCTTGATACTATCTAATACTTTGTATAGCCTCCCCTTGCTTCCAAAACTGCAGCCACTCTACTAGGCATTGATTTCCACAACTTCTCAAAAAACTCGTCAGGAATTGTCTCCCAAACTAAGGGTAAGACCTGGGCCAATCTCTTCTTTACAGCTTCCTTTCCTCCTGGGGTATCTGCAATCCTAGGGTGCTGCTCATGCAATCGCTTTTTAAGCTCAACCCATGCATGCTCAATAGGATTTAAATCAGGGGAGTAGGGGGGGTGTTCCTCCACTTCAATACAGTTTCTCTCCAACCAATCCATAACACTATAAGCTTTGTGAACAGGAGAATTATCCTGCTGAAAGAGGATATCTTGCATACCAAAGGAGATCATTTGATGAATAACAGGAAAAAGATGTCTTCTCAAGAGCCTAACATACCTGGTCTTGTTGACATTTTGGGTAATAGGAACCAAAGGGCCTTTTCTCTTACCCCAAAAGCAGCCCCAAACCATGAGAGAAATTCCCTTATCCTTCTCCTTTGGATGGATACAATCAGCTAGCCACTTCTCTCCAGGTTCTCTAAAAACCCATTGCTGCCTTGGATCCTTGGATTTCTCCACACTGCACTCATCACTCCAAATAACTCCTTCAAAATCCTCCACTGTCCAATCCTTATGAACTGTAGCCCATTTCAATCTCTTTGCCACATGCTCAGGCTTGAGCTTGGGTCTTGATTTGGCTAGCCATTTCTTGACATTGGCCTCTCTGAGTACTCTATCCACTATTTTATATACAGTTTATTTATTAGTCAATCATGTCCTATCACTCAGAGTAGTACCAGTGTAGGGGGCTTTACCAGTAGAAAGTGATACACCAGGTGTATATCTATCTCTGAAATCAGATCTGGTCATTTTCCAGTTGGATTTGGCTGCCTGGATGATTGTGCGACATTGCTGATGGCTAAGAACAGGGGTGCAACCGGGGTGAGGGATGTTTTCCACTGACTAGCGCTCACATGCCCGGACAAGGAAGCTTTTAACTGTTGTCCAAGGCCGGCCAATGAGTTGAGCAACAAGGGCAATATTCCGGAGGCAGTAGAAAAAGGCAATAATCATGCCTTTTTCCACATTCAACATCTCTCTTCGTGAGGTTTTAGGAGTTCTTTTTTTTTTTGGTACTGAGTGCTTTGTATATCCAGATTGGTAAACCATAATTAAAAGATAAAGGGGTGGTAGTCACAGCTGGAGTATAAATTGTTTGGGTATGTTATGATCGTAACGGTGATACCATTCACATTCACGGTCATGATCTGGCATTTTTGGCGAGGTAGCTTAGTAAGCCAAAAAAACATGTTTCACAAACACTTCTGACTAGTGGCTGTAGGTAATGCAATTATTATTGAAGCAGAACATTCAGTGTAGTGCATCATGAGGTTCTGATCTTAGTACTGTGACTATGTCTCCTCATGAGTTCCCTTCCACTCTGTGGTTGTCTTCGGGTAATGTTTCTTCTTCTCAGTAATTTGGACTTAATATTGTTGTGATTTTGAATGAATCAGCCCTTCCTTTCTGAGGGATATCTCCTGACATCCTAGTTAAGGCATCTACTTTTCCATTCGGTATTTCTTTCTCGTACATAATTTTAAAGTTGAAGTTGGTTAATTTTTCTGCCCATCTAGTTTATCTTCAATGAAGTTCCTTGTTTTTCATAAATGAAACCAGGTTAGCATGACTTGTAAATATCTGAACAGAATATTTGCTTCCTTTCATGTAGCATCAGTATTCTTTGAATACTTAGACAATGGTTAATAATTCCTTATTATAAATGTCATAGTTCTTTTCTGTATCAGTCATGGTCTTTGAATGAAAAGCTATAGGGTGAGTAGTATCATCAGTATCTTTCTGAGAGAGTATTCCTATACAAATATTGTCTGAGGTATTGGTCTTAAGTACAATTCATTTTGAGGGATTGAAGTGGGCTAGTGTTGGAGTTACTGTCATAGGCTTCTTGAAGTATTCAAAAGCTTCATTTTGTTCATTTTGCCATTGCCATTTAGTGTCCTTCTTGGTAAGTTTGGTAAAGGGTGCTGCAATGCTGCTGAAGTGTTGTATGAATTGGTGGTAGAAATTGCAGAATCCTAAAAATTTCTGAATATCCTTGACCACTTATGGCTTTGGCTAACATGACACTACTGCCATTTTCTTTGGGTCAGTTTCTACTCCTTCTAGCATGACAATGAATCCTAGATAATCTGTTTTCTGAGTGTGAAATATGCATTTTATCAGCATTAGCTTAATTTCATGTATTCTTAGGAGTTTGAGTACTTTGATAACATTCTAGATATGTTGTCCTAAGGTTTCTCAGTATATTATGATATCACAGAGGTATACTATATAGTATATGTCTAAGACTGTATTCAAGATGTGATTAATCTATCTTTGGAATAATACTAGTACATTAGTGAGACCAAATGACATGACCAGGTACTCAAAAAGTCCATAGGTTGTTTTGAAGGCTGTTTTCCATTTATCTTCTTCTTTGATCCTAATATTATGGTATGCATCCTTAATGTCTAGTTTGGTATAGTATCTTGCTCCTCTTAGTTAGTCTAGAATACTTGATATGAGTGGTAAGGGGTATTGATTTTTGATTGTAACTTCATTTAATCTCCTATAGTCCACACAGAGCTGTAGTCCTCTATCCTTATTTGCATTGAAGAGGATGAGTGCTACTGCTTGGGATGTGGATTCTGAGATCTATCCTCTTGCCAGATTTTTGTTGATATAAGTTTTAGCTTCCTGAGCTTCATTTTCTGGTAGTTTGTAGATTCCACAAACTTGTACTATTTTTCCTTCCTATAGAACAATCTCATAGTCTACTCCTACCTGCATTGGAGGTAGGTCTTTTCTTTCTTGTTCCTCAAAGATGTCTAGGAGCTCGTAATACTGAGCAGGTATCTTTTCATGCAAGGAAATCTCATTACATTCTTCCTTCATATATTTTTCAGTGATTTGTTAACTTATGGTGTTCTCAACTGTCACTATCATCTTGGCTGGGTTGCTACTGCTCAGGAACTCATTATCTTCAAGTGTTTCTTGAGTTTTGTGCTGTTTCTATACAGTAACTCATACCTCATAGGCTTTCATATTCTGTTTTAACCTTATAGGTTCTAGAGTATATCTTGTGCTTATTGCTTCATAGGTTTTATAACCCTGTTTCAACTCTTGGGGTTCTAAGATCACTGTCTTCAATTATTCTTCTATAGTTTGTTTCTTATCAACCTCCTAACATTGAAGTGAACTTTCAAAGTAGTTTCTTGCATAAAAGAGTGAAGTAAATTGTACCCTCTTGACTCTCCAATTCATGGATAGTCCATGCTTGACCAGCTATAGCATCCCAAGGATAATCTCTTGATGTGTGAGTTTGGTTAGATATAGTTTGATAGTTTGAGTATGACTATCAATTCTTAGTGGTAGTAGTACATGATAGGTGATGATAAATCCCAGTTCTCTCATTACAGTATGGATGAGGATGTCATTTTATTTGATTAGTGGTAAGCTAAGTCTGGTAGTACTTTCAAGGTCAATAAAATTATCTGTGGCTCTACTATCAATCATAATGTAGAGTTTTTCTTCAATGTTTTCATTTAGTGTATATGCCTATAATATAATTCATGAGTTGTAGTCTCTGTCTGTTGATACTATAGCTTCAAAAGAAATTGCTTGCACAATCTTTGATTGAGGGCCTACCAGTCCGCTGCATCTAGTGGACCCTTATTATTTAAATACTTCATTTCAGCTACATTGACCTTGAATGTATTTGCTCTTCCAGTTCCTCTACATTTCTTTGCCCTGTAGTGTACTTTTCAACATATTAAGCATAGATTCTTTCTTTTGTGCTGGCCATATTCTTGTCTTTCTAGTTTAGGAAGTCTTGAGAATCTATTGGTATTAAAGTCTATCATATCACCTCCCTGTGAGGTTGTAAGAGGTTTTGACTCTAGAGGCTTTGGAGGTGTATTGTTTCTAGGTATGTATGATCATTGGCTAATTCCTTTCATCTGTCTGATTAATTGTATCTTTGCTTCTTACTGTACTGCCCAATCGGCAAAGGTAGCTGGGGTTGTGAAATTTTCATAATAGTTTTGGTAGTAGTCTAATATTTCATTGCTAGTTCCTTTCTGGAGATTACAGAGGTACCCCTAATTTGTGTAGTCTACTTCTGTCATAAGTAGTCTAAAGTCTAACCAATATTCACTGAATGGTCAAGACCTTTGTTTGATCTTGTCTATAGCATTAGCTGCTCTTTCCTTAGCTTATTTATCTCCAAAGATATCTTGTAATGATTTTTTGAATATTGCATATGTTGTCTACAGCACTGGCATTTATCCTTTGATGATAGGTACCAATCAGTTGAGGTCCTTACCTCTGAGGTATGTCTGAGCATAGTTGATTTTTGCCATATCTGTCTTATACTTACAGGGTTATACATTGAATATGAGTTGTAGGTTAGCCAGGAAGCTTTGGAGCTTGGTCAGTTGGCTTTTGAATTCTTCTGACTCTTTTAACTTGATTCCTACTCTATTGCCACTCATACTTTCCTGGATTCTAGTAGGGAGTTGGGCTGTGAACTGTACTAATTGGTCATTTGATATGTAGGGTCCCCCTTGAGAGTTTCTGGCTTCTCCTTCTCCAGAAATATCAGGCAGTACAAATGGGATGTCTCTAAATGACATAAATTATCATGTGGTTCTTGTATTATCTTGTGTTGCTAGTTCTCCAAGTGACCAAGGTGACAATGGGGTGACTGAGCTGTAGATCAATGAACCAGTTCTTGAGAGTGCAGTAGCAAGGTCTTTGAGATTGCAGGTCATGATTGTGACATTCAGTACTAAAAGGTAGGCACAATCAAATGTGACAAACCACCACTTCTTGATACTCTAGGGAAGGTCTGCTTTGTTGTCCTTGATATTACTTAGTCAAGCTATGACAGATATCTCAATCAGGCAATGAGTATAGTAGAATGATATAACTATTCACAGGATCACCCACATACCAATCAGAGCCTTCATCTCACCCTTCAAGATACAGGTTAGATTCATGTAGGACTTGTGAACAAAGTAGTAGCTTATGTGTAGAAGTGATTATGTAAGGAAACTAAATAACATGAAAGTCTTGAGCTTTATATATCCATCACTAGCCTGCTCAATTATCAAGTGTGTACAGAATATAACCATTTTCTAGCCATCTCTGAACCTCCTGAATTCCTCCTCAGAAATACTATTAATGAGATGGCTCTCTAACAACTAATAACATAATTATAATAAGGAAATCCTCCTGCCTACTACCATTAATCTGGTTGCCATAATCACCCAAATGTATGATGTAATTATATAACAAATGAAACTAAATAATAAAGGAAACCCATTCTTCCACTTCTTCTAATATGCAGAAGAGTTGTTGAGACCAGTAGAGCTATAGCGGCACATATTTATGTGTTATCTGGTTGAGCTCTTGAGTGATTTTGGTTGAGATACAATTTATCTCTACTTTACATAGATGTACAGCCACTAGTCAGAAGTGTTCATGATCTGAGACATGTATTTAATTGCAATTGTACCATATTAGGGCCAGTAGTGGGGTAGTAGGGTTCTGGTGTCAACAGCAATAAGGATGCATGCATGCAAGTGAATAAGCAAAGGAATGAATGGGCAAGCTCACCACCAAATAACCCACAGTAAATTTAATTATAGAAATTTGAAATAAAGAACCTTGATATTATCTAATACTTTGTATAGCCTCCCCTTGCTTCCAAAACTGCAGCCACTCTACTAGGCATTGATTTCCACAACTTCTCAAAAAACTTGTCAGGAAGACCTGGGCCAATCTCTTCTTTACAGCTTCCTTTCCTCCTGGGGTATCTGCAATCCTAGGGTGCTGCTCAAGCAATCGCTTTTTAAGCTCAACCCATGCATGCTGAATAGGATTTAAATCAGGGGAGTAGGGGGGGTGTTCCTCTGCTTCAATATAGTTTCTCTCCAACCAATCCATAACACTATAAGCTTTGTGAACAGGAGAATTATCCTGCTGAAAGAGGATATCTTGCATACCAAAGGAGATCATTTGATGAATAACAGGAAAAAGATATCTTCTCAAGAGCCTAACATACCTGGTCTTGTTGACATTTTGGGTAATAGGAACCAAAGGGCCTTTTCTCTTACCCCAAAAGCAGCCCTAAACCATGAGAGAAATTCCCTTATCCTTCTCCTTTGGATGGATACAATCAGCTAGCCACTTCTCTCCAGGTTCTCTAAAAACCCATTGCTGCCTTGGATCCTTGGATTTCTCTACACTGCACTCATCATTCCAAATAACTCCTTCAAAATCCTCCACTGTCCAATCCTTATGAACTGTAGCCCATTTCAATCTCTTTGCCACATGCTCAGGCTTGAGCTTGGGTCTTGATTTGGCTAGCCATTTCTTGACATTGGCCTCTCTGAGTACTCTATCCACTATTTTATATACAGTTTATTTATTAGTCAATCATGTCCTATCACTCAGAGTAGTACCAATGTAGGGGGCTTTACCAGTAGAAAGTGATACACCAGGTGCATATCTATCTCTGAAATAAGATCTGGTCATTTTCTGGTTGGATTTGGCTACCCAGATGATTGTGCAACATTGCTGATAGCTGAGAACAGGGGTGTAACTGGGGCGAGGGATGTTTTCCACTGACTGGCACTCACATGCCCAGACAAAGAAGCTTTTAACTGTTGTCCAAGGCTGACCAATGAGTTGAGCAATGAGGGCAATATTCTGGAGGCAGAAGAAAAAGGCAATAATCATGCCTTTTTCAATATTTGACATCTCTCTTGGTGAGGTTTTAGGAGTTCTTTTTTTTTTTTGTACTGAGTGCTTTGTATATCCAGATTGGTAAACCGTAATTAAAAGATAAAGGGGCAGGTAGTTACAGCTGAAGTATAAATTGTTTGGGTATGTTATGATCGTAATAGTGATACCATTCACATTCATGGTCGCGATCTGGCATTTTTGGCAAGGTAGCTTAGTAAGCCAAAAAACATGTTTCATGAACACTTCTGACTAGTGGCTGTATGTGAGGAGTATAACTACTAGTTAGGATACTAGTATTTGGTATATGAAAATGATAATCTGTGATAATATATTAACATGGTCTAAAATATTAAGGGCAGGTCTACAAGTTTCAGACAACAAGAGGTATCAAGGAACTAGAATGACACCTTCAGACAAGTACAAAACTAGGAAAACAGGAGGGACCTAATAGACCTAGATGGATCAAACTGGAAAAAGTTCAATAGGTTACTGAAGGCCATATTCGATAGAAGAAGGAAAGAAGAACTATCTCTATGGTATGGAAAATCAGAACATATGATATGAGATTACTGAGTACAAGAATTAAAGATAAGAGAGATAACAATAGAAGATGAGGAAACTTTAAATGAAGAAAGTTCCCAGTAAGAGGTAGTCTGAGGGACAACAAAGAGAAACCCATCATGATATCAAACTTCTATACAGTACTCAACAATATGGCATTTAATAACTGTTAACTCTTGACTATCTATATTGCAGGACAGATAATGATATAGTTCTAGTCCTACTTATGTCAAGATTGTAGCTACTAGCTACAACCTCTAGATGCTTTCAAGCTCACAACCTGGGGTACTTTAAAGAGCACCTGCTAGCTCAACACCACTTGCTAGCTCAACACAACTTTGTGGTTCAATATAACTTTGTAGCTTGATGTGACTTGAGGCTCAATGTAACCTTGTATATTAATGTAATTTTGTAGCTAAATATATTATTCAAAGTTTAGAGAATATAGTACTAGTAGTATTCTATATTACATCAATTTCTGTAACCTTATTTGTTGCTTAATTCCCATCATTATCACCCTAGATATTTTCTTTTTTGTGTACTTGAACAGTATACTAGTAGGTCTATATTCTGCTTACTCAATCTTTTTTTTGGTATTTTGTGCCCAGCATAACTACTACTCTGCTTTTTCCACCTCCGCATCCTCCCTCTTTTTCACCATTTAACATACTTCAGAAGTATATAGGACACATCCTTTTTGTATCTGCCCTCTACTTTCAGTTCTGCATCTTGTATTTCTGGCTTATTCACTAGAATGAGTATTTTCTAAGTGTTCCATCACTAATGTACCTGATTGTGCTAGGGCCAACCAACCTTGTAGGATAAGCTTAAGCTGATGCTGGATCTCTGGTAGCTGATCTTTTGCATCATGCTGTAATTGTTCACCCTGAGTCTTTAGGCTCACAATTGTAAGTGGAACTCCAGTTGAAGATCCTGGTAGTGATGTTGCTGGTTTACTATGAGTCAGAGCTACCTCATGTACAGCCACTAGTCAGAAGTGTTCTTGAAAGATGTTTTTTGGCTTACTAAGCTGCCTCACCAAAAATGCCAGAACGCGACCGTGAATGTGAATGGTATCACCATTACGATCATAATATACTATTACAAACCTGGCATGGTTTGTAATGGTTTCACATGACACACGGTAGGATATCGAACCTTCATATGAGAATTAAATCGATCGATACAGGCATCAAACGAAGCCAGAGGGAGTTTCCAAAGACCAAAAAGACAAAATCCAGAGGAAAGACGAACATTAGGACGATCCTAAACGCAATCAACAAGACGACAATCATGGTACCCATTACGAACCAGAACAGGAAGAAGAGGAGGACCACCCCCCAAGTAGACAAGCAGAGGACGACGGAGTCGGTAACAACAGCAACCCACAACAATCTCTACGTTGGTTTACAATGCTAGGCGATATACTAGAAAGGACAGGATATAGAGAGTTGTCCGTTGCTAGGACATCAATCGAAAAGACCCTTCATTATGAGTGAATAGAAGATAACATAAGAGAAAGGAAGCTCTTAAGAGTTATGAACAATAGAATATGATATAGAATCTATAACTGGCAACAGTTATGATTCAGGAATATCATAATTGATCATACCTCAGACAAGAAGAAGCACTAATAACCAAGAACATCATTTCTCGCATTTCCACAAAATAACTATTGAATATTCTATCCTTTATTGAATCCACCAACGCACTTCTTGATTGATAGTCCAGGATGACTGGAGGAATATATCAAGAAGGTCGTTGGGCGAATGTTTAGTTTACTCAGTGTTGACACTGAGTATGTGAGCGCATTGTATATTGGAGTACTGGTATGAACCAGTACGCGTTTTCAGGGTACTGGAATTTCCCCAGTACACGCTTTGGAGTACTGAGCATATTTGCTTCAGTACGGAGAATTAGGAGTACTGAGTATCCGCGTGGATACTCAGTTACGAGTTGTATGGTTAGTTTAAGTTTGTATTGATTGATACTAAGTATTGACACTTAGTACATTTTGGGATACTGAGTATACACTCAGTATCACACCTTTGGTATTGTTTATTTTATGAATACTGTATATTAACATNNNNTAGGGTACCAACACGATATGAAGGAAGACGTATTCCACATTAGGTTAATGGACGTAGAGGAGAATCGTCCGAACAGCACATATGATAGAACAGGCACAGTACCAAGGATCTTGGGAACTCTTCCAGACATCCATCAAGGAACAATTCGGAGCTATAGATGCCAGAGGAGAAGCCCGAATGAAGCTTAAAAAATTAAGGCAAGGAACCAGATCTGTGATGGAATATTGGAACAGTTTCAGAATGACGGCCACCGAGGCTGAATTGGATGAAGCAACAAAGGGAGAATGGCTACTAGCGGGAATGGATACAATACTATCAACTGCTTGGGGAAAAGATACCACTGTATTCCAAAACACAGAACAACTAGCGAGATGGGCAATCACCATGGAGATCAAGATGGCCATGGTAAAGCATATCCAGAAAGGAACCCAAGACAATCAAACACATGACACTGCGAGAAACAACAATGGCACCTTCAAAACAACACCTAAGGAGCTACAACGAGGAGATGCGATGGATCTGGATGCTACAAATCGAAGGAGGTACCAAAGGCTACCCCAGGAAGAATGGAGAAAATGTATGAAAGAAAGATTGTGCTATCAGTGTCGAAGGAAGGGACATATGGCAAAAGACTGTCAAGTCAAGAAATCTAACACCAAGGGACCAAAGATCTGAGAACTAGATGTGGAAAAAGAGCAAGAAGAGGCTTTAAATGACAAAGGTCTCCAGGAATAGATAGTCCTGGGGACAGCCGAACAAAACCCATCAAAAGGCTGAAGATGTCCTCAGGAAGAGATGGACCGGGGGACGACAAGGAAAAAAACATCAAAACCACATACCTCAACACCACTTTGACCAACAAAGAACTAAGAAACCTCGAATCGGACCACATCATGGTCAAAGTACAACTCCACAACAAACAACAACAGATACCAACCAACGCAATGATCGACTCAGGGGCAACTGAAGATTTTATTGATCGCAACTTCACTATAAGCCATCAGTTACCCTTGACAAAAATCGAAAAACCAAGGGACATATACATGAGAGACAGAACAGTATCAGACGCCAGACCAATCACCCATGTCACAGAAATCCCTATGGACATCGGAAGCCACAAAGAGAAAGCAACTTTCCTAGTGGCAAACCTTGTCAAACATGAAGTCATCCTTGGCATGACATGGTTAAAAGACCACAACCCAAGGATCGATTGGAGAAATGAAGAAATCACCTTCGATAGTGACAGGTGTAAGGCAGTATGCCTTGATGCCTCCCCGACGGTATATGCAGTACCAGAAAAGGAAGCAATTCAGGAGAATCTGAAGAGTCGGATTCTAAAGATCAGCACCAAGGAAGGACCAAACTATGAAGTCATGGTCAAAAGACTAAGAGAAGATGCGAAGATACCTATAAAAGGTTCGCAAAAGGCTGCAGGTAGTGACTTGTTCAGCATAGAAAGAGCAAAAATCCCAGCAAGGGGATAAAAGCTCCTTGGAACAGGAATCTCGATGGGACTTCTGGAAAATACCTATGCCCACATCGCACCCAAAAGTGGTTTGGCAAGCAAAAACAGCCTTACTATTAATGCTGGAGTCATAGATGCAGACTATACAGGAGAAATCCGGGTCCTATTGGTAAACCTGTCAAAAGTGGATTATGAGGTCCACAAAGGAGATAAGATTGCCCAGATAATTGTTGAAAAAATAGTTTCAACACCATTCAAGGAGGTACAACAACTTCAACCCACAGAAAGGGGTAACAAAGGATTCGGCAGCACAGATTACCAAGAAGAAGAACCATCCCAGAATAAGAAAAAACTATTGATCACTTTCATCTCAGCACAAGCATTTGGAAGGATGCACAAAAAAGGAGAAGTCACCGGAATCCTAAAATGCGACGATGCAAAACTCACGCTGGCAGCTACAACGATTAGCACCGAACTAGCCCTGCAAAAGAAAGGAAAGGGTGGAAAAGAAACCTTAAGACAAATAGTGCCTAAAGAATATCACAACTTCTTAGACATATTTGAAGAAAAAGAAAGAACTGAGTTGCCACCACATAGGACAGCAGACCACAAGGTCGAAACAGAAGCACCGCCACCATTCATGAAACTCTACCCCTTAAGAGGGGAAGAACTCAAGGGACTCAGAGAATACCTGGAAAAGAACCTAGAAAGACGATGGATAAGACCTTCGTCCTCATCAGCAGGAGCACCCATACTCTTTGTCAAGAAGAAAGATGGAGAATTAAGGCTTTGTGTGGACTACAGAGGCCTAAATGCAGTATCAAAAAAGGACCAATACCCATTACCATTAATAAGTGAAGCCTTGGACCGACTACAAATGGCGAAATATTTCACCAAACTCGATATTAAGGATGCCTATCAAATATCAGGATTGCCAAAGGAGACGAATGGAAAACAGCATTCAGAACAAGATACGGACTATATGAATATATGGTCATGCCATTCGGACTAGCTAATGCACCGGCAACCTTCCAACGATGGGTCAATAATGCACTTAGTAAGTATTTGGATGTCAACTGCATAGCTTACCTGGATGACCTATTGGTATATTCGGATATCATGGAACAACATCAAAAGGACGTGGCCATGATACTAGCAAAACTCAAGGAAATTGGAGTTCGCCTCAAACCCACAAAATG
>ML120363.1:938481-961142 GCA_003788595.2 Choiromyces venosus 120613-1
GATGCCCTTACAAGAAGAACAAATGACATACCAATGGAAGGAGACGATCGCATTACGCAACGACAAAGGATTCTGTTACCAAAAGAACAATTCTTTGTGGATGAGGGATATGCCTCAGGCTCAGAAGAAATCAATCCTATGGAACTATGGACGATAGAAGACCAAGGAACCGAAAAGAATATCAAAGAAAAAACATCACAGGATGTGTTGCTCCAAGATATTCGAAAAGCCATAGAAACGAAGGATAAAGAATACCTGAAAGTGGCACTAGGATCATGCGACTGGAAGGAAGGATACATGTGGTATGAAGGAAAAATATGGCTACCAGAAGATGAACCAATAAGAACTGAAGCGATAAGAAGGAATCACGACACACCACAAAATGGACATGGTGGAACAGCCAAAACATTTGAATTAACACAACGAACATACTATTGGCCAGGAATGCGCCAAGATATTAAGCGATATGTCAAAAACTGCGACATGTGTCAACGAACAAAACCAAGTCATCACGCACCCTATGGACTATTGCAACCACTACATATACCAGAAAAACCATGGAAATCCATCAGTATGGATTTCATCACAGACTTGCCACTATCAAACAACTATGACGCAATATGGGTCATTGTGGATTGATTAACCAAGATGGCTCATTTCATACCCTGTAGGAAGGATATGAAAACGAAACAATTTACGCAATTGTTTATGAAAAATGTTTTCAAACTACATGGATTACTGAAAGATATCATCAGCGATAGAGGATCGATATTCACATCGGACCTATGGAAAGAGATGACCAAAGGATTGGACATCACACGAAAAATAAGCACAGCATTTCACCCCCAAACGGATGGTCAAACAGAACGAACGAATGCTTCACTCGAACAATTCCTAAGGGCATATGTGGAATACTCCCAACAAGACTGGGAAGGATGGCTATCATTTGCAGAATTTGCATACAACAATACAAAACAAGACGTCATCAAGACAACACCCTTCTATGCAAATTATGGACATCACCCCATCAATAAACCAATGGGACACATAGGCTTACCAGGAATATTGGAAAAGGACGATATCAGCCGACTACATGAACTCATCCAAACAGAAATACGAATGGCACAAGATAAAATGAAGGAAAACAACGATCACCACAGAAAACCCGATCCAAGACTAGAATCAGGAGATAAAGTCTGGTTAATTACAAAAGACATTCATACCACGAGACCATCAAAGAAACTAGATTATCGGAAAATTGGACCATACAAAATCATTGAAAAAATAGGAGAAAAAGCTTATAAGCTAGACCTCCCAGCCTCAATGAAAACGAAACACCCAGTCTTTCACATCAGCAAACTTGAACTCTACTCAGATGATCCTCTACCCTCACAAATGAAACCTCCCCCTCCTCCTATCGAGATAGAAGGAGAAAACGAATACGAACTCGATCAAATAGTCGATTCAAGACTACATTACGGAAAACTACAATACCGAGCCAAGTGGACCGGTTACTCTGCACAACACGACCAAGAGTGGTACCCAGCAGAAAATTTTAGTAATGCTAAACATGCAATCGAATACTTTCACTGAAAAAACCCAGGGAAACCTGGTCAAAGAAGAGGAACAAATGAGTGACAAGGACTGGATCAACCAAGTCGATCTTCCCACATCCACGCCAACTACACCCGAACAAGAAGAACACAACCAGAAAAACTGGACTGGTTGCTTAGATGATGGATGCCAAGTACACTTTACGGAAAAAGAAGGGGCCAATTACTGGCCGAAAAAACACAGAACTCCCCTACTACCACTCCAACCACCCATGATGACATGGGAAGAAACGTCACCATCCCCGAGAACACCACCCCAGTCGCCATACGACAACAACATCCTTTTAACGGCAAAGCAAGTAAGGTTTTCAGGGACGAAAACAAAGAGAAGGGGGGGCAAAAAATCTTAGCCCAAGGTCAAGAAAGGTGGAGAACAGTTGGAAAATCGTCCAACGATAACCCATACCGATTCCTTCGAGACGAAGGAAACCTTGAAGAGAAAAGTCGAGGAAAAGGAGGAGCAAATTAAAGAGCTGGAAGCAGATAAGAAATGGTCAAAAGGAGAGATAGCAGGCAAGGATATCAGAATCCGAGCCCTGGAAAGAGAGCTAGCAAGAGAACTCTATGTGAGGAAGGAAGAGGAAAAAAGGTTCAGTAGGATTGCAGGAGATATGGCACACATCCGCAGAAACATAAAGAAAGATATGTACTATGAAGGATACCATCATGAATCCTCAAGGGACTGAGGATTTAGGGAGAGGGGAGCTAGTATTACAAACCTGGCATGGTTTGTAATGGTTTCACATGACATACAATTATATGTCATAAGTATTTTATTTGTTATGGTTTTCGCACTATGACTCACATACGAGTCATAGGGTTTTACATGATTCACAGTTATGAATCATAGTTAGTTATGTTTGAATTTGATTGGTATGTTGAGCATTGACTCATAGGTGCGCCTATGAGTCATGAGGATTAAGAGGCATGACTTCGTTTATGAGTCATGAGGTTTCGCACATGACCCCTTTAAGGTCATAGGACTTTTGCGCATGACCAAGTATGGTCATGAGGTTATATGTTATGTGAGTGCATGAGTCACAGTTGTGACTCATTTGATTTGTAAGGGGGTTGCTGGAAGAACTATATAAGGAGGTCAGTAGGACCTGACAGTTAGTTCTTCAGAAACCACCTAAGTTATTTCCTATCTTATAAGTTATCAATAAAATACCTTTACACTCTTTACTACAAGAACCAACAATCACGAAGAAGAACAGACTCCATAATAGTTAATACTATAAGGACTTAGTATTGACAACAGTCAATATCCAAGACATAGTATAAGATAACCAGTATTGAGAATTCTCGAAGGAAAGAGAATACAATAGAAGATAAGTGAGAGTTACTTCCCAGAAAAGCTAACTACAGGATCGTTGCCTGTTGAGAGATATAGGACAGGAAAGATCATATAGCGGATCGTAACATATACCCAAACAATTTATACTCTGGCTGTGACTACCTGCCCCTTTATCTTTTAATTATGGTTTACCAATCTGGATATACAAAGCCCTTAGTACCAAAAAAAAAAGAACACCTAAAACCTTACGAAGAGAGATGTCAAATGTTGAAAAAGGCATGATTATTACCTTTTTCTACTGCCTCTGGAATATTGCTCTTGTTGCTCAACTCATTGGCCGACCTTGGACAATAGTCAAAAGCTTCCTTGTCTGGGCATGTGAGCACCAGTCAGTGGAAAACATCCCTCGCCACAGTTGCACCCCTGTTCTTAGCCATCAGCAATGTTGCACAATTATCTGAGCAGCCAAATCCAACTGGAAAATGACCAGATCTAATTTCAGAGATAGATATGCACCTGGTGTATCACTTTCTACTGGTAAAGCCCCCCACACTGGTACTACTCTGAGTGATAGAACATGATTGACTAATAAATAAACTGTATATAAAATAGTAGATAGAGTACTCAGAGAGGCCAATGTCAAGAAATGGCTAGCCAAATCAAGACCCAAGCTCAAGCCTGAGCATGTGGCAAAGAGATTGAAATAGGCTACAGTTCATAAGGATTGGACAGTGGAGGATTTTGAAGGAGTTATCTGGAGTGATGAGTGCAGTGTGGAGAAATCCAAGGATCCAAGGCAGCAATGAGTTTTTAGAGAACTTGGAGAGAAGTGGCTAGCTGATTGTATCCATCCAAAGGAGAAGGATAAGGAAATTTCTCTCATGGTTTGGGGCTGCTTTTGGGGTAAGAGAAAAGACTCTTTGGTTCCTATTACCCAAGATATCAACAAGACCAGGTATGTTAGACTCTTGAGAAGACATCTTTTTCCTATTATTCATCAAATGATCTCCTTTGGTGTGCAAGATATCCTCTTTTAGTAGGATAATTCTCCTATTCACAAAGCTTATAGTATTATGGATTGGTTGGAGAGAAACTGTATTGAAGTGGAGGAACACCCCCCCTACTCCCCTGATTTAAATCCTATTGAGCATGCATGGGTTGAGATTAAAAAGTGATTGCATGAACAGCACCCTAGGATTACAGATACCCCAGGAGGAAAGGAAGCTGTAAAGAAGAGATTGGCTCAGGTCTTACCCTTAGTTTGGGAGACAATTCCTGAGGAGTTTTTTGAGAAGTTGTGGAAATCAATGCCTAGTAGAGTGGCTACAGTTTTGGAAGCAAGGGGAGGCTATACAAAATATTAGATAGTATCAAGGTTCTTTATTTCAAATTTCTATAATTAAATTTATGGTGGGTTGTTTGGTGGTTGGCTTGCCCATTCATTCCTTTGCTCATTCACTTGCATGCACATGTATGCATCCTTGTTGCCATTGACACTACAACCCCACTACCCCACTACCCCACTACTGGCCCTACTATGGCGCAATCACAATTAAACACATATCTCAGATCACGAACACTTCTGACTAGTGGCTGTAACTTTGAAATAATAAGATCAGGATTGTATAGTATGAGTCCCATAGCTTGAAATCCAGATTGCATAGTAGATAGCTTGAATGTTTGTCAGCAGATGAAATCAATTCAATCCATGAATTCAGATTTGTTAAGGTCTCCATACCCCAAATGAGTTGCTACTTCTACAGCCTCTGTATGATAATGCTTATATGGTTGAAATACGACCACATCTAAGGGCTGAAGAAGGTAGTTTGAATGAGGTAGGAGGTAGAAAACAATAATCTTATACTCATCACAATAGTCTAGAAACTGTTTTATATTATGAGAGACAAGACCATCAAGGAGTAAAAGTTGATCAGCCCACACCTGTCACCTAGCTGAGAACCTTTCAAAATAGACAAGCTACTTTATTGTCAATTTACTATTATTGTAGCTAGTTTCTAGTGTATCAATAGGGTAATCATCTGATATACTATTAGTTGTATGCTGTGGCTCTTGGTACATTATGCCTAGCATAATAATCATTGGAGGTAAGACAGCCCCATCTCAACTAATTACTTCACAAACAGTGACAAGTTCCTAACTAGTTGAGCTAGCTAAGTAAGCCTACCAATTTGGATCTCAAGTAATAATCCATTGATCATGTCTGGTTTCAATACAAAATCTAGTTTCATCAAAGTTGTACTAGTTACTATACTGAATATCATACTCTGAGTCTTAGTAAACTGAAAGATATTTTTGAAACCAAGCTTGAATATTGTCAGGTTGGTGTACATTTTTCCCAGCAATATCGATTGTTTGTTACTTCTGAATAAAGTACTTTGGATAACAAGTAAGGAACCACTGAGTCCAGTAATCACTGACAATAGGTACTGGTACAAGGTCCTGATAGATATATTAGAGAATTGTATTTGCACAGCCAGAAACCATTGGTAGATGAACACTTGTACTCACTTTATCCAGATAGTCAAGATACTAACAGACAGTAAGTTCTTGGTCTTCAGAAAGTGTGTGATTTGTTCCTAGTGGTTCTTGTCATGACTGATGGCCTTGTAACTAAGCTCAAAATCTAGTAACTGGTATTTCATAAGTGTGAGCAATTGTAGTAATATTTGGTGGTTGGTTTTCACTTGCTTGAAGGAAGGCTATAGCTGCCTAGATTTGTATCTCAATATCCTCATAAGGCTCAACTCACTCACTTAGTAGAACAAAGGTTGGGGCTGGCAGTATAATTTGTTGTTGTGTGGATGATATAGTATATTAATAAGGAGAGATTCTATCACCTAAAAGCTTCTATTTAGCTATAAAATTACATTAATATACCAGGTTGCATTGAGCCTCAAGTCATGTTAAGCCACAAAGTTGTGTTGAGCTACAAAGTTACTATAGTGAGCTACAAAGTTGTGTTGAGATAGTAAGTGGTGTTGAGCTGGTAGGCACTCTTTAGAGTACCCCAGGTTCTGAGCTCATAAGTATCTAGAGGTTGTACCTAATAACTACAACCTTAGCATGACTTGGAGTATTGCTTGTTATACTCCTTATGAGTATACATTATGTTACTTGCTAACTGTCCAATAGTCTGAGTATGTAATCTTCAATAGTGTGATAAATGTAACGACCCACCAGAGGGTGTCTTACAGTAAACTATTCTTACACCCATACTGGAGACTTTGAGGTCAACAGGTAAGGATAGTTTGGTTCACTATAGTAGATAACTATACATACTATAAGATCGTAATAAAAGGCAGGCTTGGGAAAGGCTCGTGTAATGAGGCCTGAGTTACCCTGACATGAGGCCTGAGTTACCCTGCCATAAGGTCTGAGTTACCCTGACATGGCACCCAAGTTACCCTACCTAGCATTTGGAGGTACTTACTTGGGGCAGGGGGCAATCCTATAAGGATTGGGCACTCCGGTAAAATCTAAAGGCAACAAACCTGGTAGCCTTTGGGGGACTATAGGAGGAGCTACAGGGCTCCGAATGCCTCAGGATTTTACAGAGGTATTCCTAACACCCCCCTGCGGCCCCAGTGTAAGGACCGCACGTCATGGGCTTACGGTTGTTGAGTTGCTCCATTCCTTACAAAAGGAACTGAGTGGAGGCACTCTTGTAACACTGTATAGGTTGTCACCGTCCGTCCGACCAGATGCTGTCCGTAGGATATATGAGAGGGCATAGGGTGTGCTCCAGAAGAAGGGCTATCTTCTGGTACCAAATATGTGTAAAACGGACAAGAACTGAAGGAGTTACTCAGGTAATACCAGAAGGGTAGTCCAGAGCCTCCCAGGTAGTCCCGGGGTGGTCTGGAAGATGTTGAAGCATCTCCGGGTAGGTGAACCGCACATAGGAGCAACTTGTGCCCAATCACTGTAAGACTATTGGGGTTGTTTGAGAACTCTAAAAGCATGATTCTTATCATGGTAGTGGTGCTTTTGGGGAGTTGACTGTGGGTAGCACCCACCAGACCAATCACCAAGGTACCCTACTGGGGGAGCTGAGTAGACTTTCCTATCAAGCAAAGACTTGACTAGAATGAAGTAGAAGGTTCAGCTCGATCGTGAGAGCTATGTTTACTAAAGGCTTGCATAGATGAAATGCATATGGGTATGAGAGTTCGTAAATGGTATATCTCCTCAGTTGCATGATAGTTCGCCACTAGCATGTCAATGATATGAAGACTCAGAGTTTGTCTCCTGTGGTCCCATTTGAGATGCAGCACCGAGACACTTGATGTCGGAAGGAGATTTAGCCAGAGCGGACCAACATCCACAAAGGAATAATGTCCTAGGTGGTGTGTGTTGGCCAGCCCAGAGGAGACAGGTGTGCTCATGACCAAGTTAGAGTAGTGATGGGAGGGAACTGGCAGTATATGATATTCTACTTAAACTATATACGAGTCCCTCTCTACTCTGGCAATCAACTACCTCTTGAGAAACTTACTGAGTGAAGCTGCGGCTTAACGATATTAAGTTTTACTGTTTTGATTCTTCTTTATTCTACTGTTGATTTTCACTTTTGATCTTTGAGTCACTTCAGTGCAGTCGCAAACTTGGGATCCATCTACCCTTAGGGTGCCCTTGTTACAATAAACTACTACTTCTTGACACAGTAGGGAATGTTGGCTTTGCCATCTTTGATATTATTGGGTCAAGCTAAAGATATCACAATCAAGTGACAATGGTTGTAGAACAGTATAACTGTTCACAGGATCACCCAAATATCAATCAGGGCCTTCTTCTCACCCTTCAAGATATAGGTTGGATACACATAGGACTATAGTATGTGAACTAAGTAGTAGCTTATATGTATAAGTGATTGCACAAGGAAACTAAATAACATGAAAGCTTCTAGCTTTATATATCCATTGTCAGCCTCCTCAATTATCAAATGAGTACATAATCTAACCATTTCCAGCCATCTCCTAATCTCCTGAATTCCTCCTCATTAATACCATTAATGAGATGGTTACCCAACAACCAATAACATAATCATAATAAAGAAATCTTGCTGCCTACTACTATTAATCTGGTTGCCATAATTAACCCAAATATATAACATAACCATATAACAAATAAAATCATATGACAAAGGAAACCTATTCTTTCACTTCTTCTAATATGCAGAAGAGTCATTGAGACTAGTAGAGCTATAACTGTACATATTTATGTGTCATCTGGTTGAGCTCTTGAGTGATCTTAGTTGAGATATGATTTATCTCAGCTTCACATAGATGTATAGGAGGAGAATGACTACTAGTAAGAACACTAGTATTTGGTATATGAAAGTGTTGATCTGTGACAAATAGTGCTAACAAGTCTCAAGTTTTCAAAGGTGCTTAGGTATTGGAGGAGTGTAAAAGTATTTTATTTTTAAAATATATAGATAGAAAATAACTTAGGTAGTTGCCTGAAAAACTAACAACTTGCGAGAATCCCCCTCCTTATATAGTTACCTTCCCACAAACCCTAACCCCTATAGCTCACAATTGTAAGCCATGTAAAACCCTTATAACTTGACTAAGTCATAAGTATGGGATCACATATGACTCATAACTATGAGTCATATCATACACAACCAATCAAACTACTTGTATGACTTATAATCATGAGTCATTTCACAACTACATTATATGACTCACAACTGTGAGTCATTCAAACAATAAATGAACTAATAATAACTATGACTCACAAGTGCCAGTACACAGTTATGTGAAACCTTGTAACTCATAATTATGAGTCATAGTGCAAAATCATAATCTGCCTTACCAATCAGTCTAACTAATTACATATAATTCATATACCAATAAATCATGTGAAAACTTATCCTTGTTCAATATTTCTCCATGTAGTGCTCCCACTAGTTGGTTCATAACAACAATACAGAAATATTAGATTATGAAGCAGATCACATTATGATAAAATTGCTATTTCATAATGAGCAAAAAGAAATTACAACAAATAGGATGATTGATTCAGGCACAATAGAAGACTTTATAAGGAGAAACTTCACTAAGAATAACTAACTACCTTTAAGGAGAATTGATCAGCTATAGGAAATCTATATAGTGGATAGGACAGTATCTGATACTAGACCAATCATACATGTAACAGAAGTTCTTATAGATATAGGGTACTATAGAGAACTGATGACCTTCCAAGTGGAGACCTAGTAAAGTATGATGCTATACTTGGAATAATGTAGTTAAAGAAACATAACCTGATAATAGACTAGAAAAATGAAAGAATTTCATTTGATAGGAAATGATGCAGCATATAATGTCTTGAATCTTTGCTATTAGTGGATGCAATCTCAGAAAAACAATCTTTACAAGAAAATCTAAAGATAAAGATTTTGCTTATAGAAATAAAAAAAGTACTGGATACAAAGGTATCTTCAGTAGAGACCATACAGGACTCAAAGAAGGGGTTGTCTGAATGGAAAAACAAGAAGACATCCAAAGGATGTAACAATCTCTGCTAGGAAACAAATGTTCATGGAGATAGGAATAGCAATAGGAGTACTAGATAAAACCTATGCAAAGATTACACCAGGAAGCTGTTTGGCTTATTGATAGGGTATAAAAAGCAGAGCAGGAGTAATTGATGTAAACTATACTGAGGAAGTCAAAGTCCGACGACTAAACCTGAAAGATATGAACTATGAGTTCTATAAAGAAGACTGAATTGCACAACTTATTATTGAAAGGATAGATGATTTGGACTTGATAGAGGTATAAATGTTACAAGAAATAGAAAGAGCAGACTCCAGATTTGAGAGTACAGATATCCTAAATAAAGATAGTAAGGTGATACCTGACAAGGTATTACCTGAAGTGAAAGGACTAATAATATCATTCATATCAGCAGAAGCTTTTCTTAAGATGTATAAGAGAGGGGATAGCACAGGTATATTTGACTAGGATAGGATAGAAACTACCATTGTGGTAATGACTATCAATACAGAACTAGTAGTAAAGCATAAATAGAATAAAGAGGTTGAAACATTAAAATAAATGGTACCAAAAATATACTATTCATTCCTGTACCTTTTCAAAGAGGGAGAAAGAATAGACCTACCACTACATAGAGCAATAGACCATAAATTCAAGATAGAGGAGGGAAAAATAACTCTCTTAATGAATTTATACCTACTAAATACAGAAGAACTCAAGGCATTAAGGGAATATTTGGAAAAGAATGTAGAATGAGGCTGAGTTAGACCCTTATTGTCATCAGTGAGGGCCCTGATCCTATTCATCAAAAAAAAGTATAGTAGACTAAGACTATGTATGGACTATCAAGGACTAAATATAGTCTCAATGAAAGACTGATATCTATTACCTCTAATCAGAGAGGCATTTGATAGACTTTAAACAGCAAAATAGTACACTAAGTTAGATATCAAGGAAGCTTATCGCAATATTTAAAAACATGAAAAAGATATGAAAAAAATAGTATTTGGAACAAGATATTGATCATTTGAATATTAATTAATTCCCTTTGTGTTAGCCAATACTCTGACTACTTCTCAGCATTGAATCAATACCATCTTGAGTAAATACTTAAATATGTATTGTATTGTATATTCAGACAATATTCTCATATACTCAGATAACCTAGAACAGTATAAAAGGGACATATAGAAAATCCTAAATGAGCTAAGGAAACTAGAGTTAAATGTCAAACCAATGAAATGCAAATTCCATAAAAAAGAAACAGAATACCTAAGATTCATCATTGACTCGAAGGGAGACCAGGTAGACTCCATTAAAATGAAAGCCATAGACATATAGATAGCTCTGAAGATGGTGAAAAATATTCAATATTGCATTAGATTCTGTAAATTTTACTAAAGATTTATAGAAAGATTCAGCAGAATAGTGAACTACTATATGATAGAACCAAGAAGAGACATAAATGGGAATGGGGAGAAAAGGAACCAGAAGCATTCAACCACTTAGAGAAGCAGTGGGTAATGGCCCCCATTTTACAATATTGTCATTCAGAAGAACTAGTCATGATAGAGACAGATGCATCAAATTATACCTGCTCTGGAATGAGATCCCAATAAGATAAAGAAAGAGTTTGGAAACCAATTATGTTTAGGTCAAAAATAATAACTAAAGTCAAGTGCAATTATGACATCTATGATAAAGAGTTGCTTGCAATAGTACAAGAATTAAAGGAGTAGAGAAAATACACATAAGACAACCTATACATATTAAAGATCCTAATAGACCATAAGTATTTGGTCCCATTCACTACAATAAAGGGGCTTACCGGAAGAAAAATTTGATGGAGCAAAGAACTAAGTAAGTTTAATATCACAATTGAATATAGATCTGGAAAGGAAGGAGGAAAACTAGATGCACTTATGAAAATGTCAGAAGACTTACCCTCTATGGAGGATACATGAAGGACCCAAAGACACAGGATCTTCCTACTAAAAGAAAAGTTCTTTAAAGATACAGGAGATGATTCAAGATACAAATCAATAGCAGAAGAAAATAACAAGATGATATTACAAATGATAATAGAAGCATCATACAAAGAGGACTTGAAACAAAAAGTAAAAGAAGACAAAATATTTCAAGCAATCAGGAAAGCACTTGCAAGAAGGACAAGGAATTCCTAAAAATAGTATTAGGACTATGTAAGTGGAAGGACAAGTGGTTGTGGTATAATAGAAAAATATAAATACCTAATGATGAAATGATAGGAATGGAAGTCATTTGAAGGAACTATAATATATCACAAGCAGGACATGGAGATATGATCAAAACTACAGAATTTATATATCAAAGATATCATTAACCTGAATTAAGATAGGAAGTAAAAAGATATATTAAGAAGTATGATATATGCCAAAGAATAAAGGTAGTAAACTATGTATCCTATTGGCTGTTATAGCTACTAGAAGCACCAGAAAAATCAGAGAAGTCAATAGCAATAGATTTCATTACTGGACTACCTATTTTAGAAGGAAATGATACCATATAGGTAGTCATAGACTGTATGACCAAAATGGCTTACTTTCTACCCTGCAGGATGGATATGATGGTAAATCAATTTATTTAGCTATTCATGAATAATGTATTCAAAGTCAATGGATTATCCAAGGATATTATCAGTAACAGGAGATTCATATTTACCTCAGATATATGGAAAGAAATGATGCATTAGCTAGACATAGATTAATGATTAAGTATGGCATACCATCTGCAAATGGATGGTCAGACTGAAAGAACAAATGCAATTCCAGAACAATACCTATCAGCATATATCAACTATTAGCTAGACTGTTGGATAGAATTACTGACAACAGCTGAGTTTACCTACAATAATACCTATCAGGAGATTATTAAAAAATTACCATTCCATGCAAACAATAGACATCACTACATACATGAACTAAGAGGTCATGTAGTACAAGGAAAAATGATTCATAAAGATAATATGAGTTAATTACATGACATAATCAAGGTAGAAATGATTCAACACAGTTGAGTCATAAGGAAAGCACCAATCACTACTGAAAACCCAATCTGAATCTCAAATCAGGTGATCAGGTATGGCTCATACCAAGGAATATATAAATGATGAGGCCATCAAGATAGCTCAATTACAAGAAAGTAGGACCCTTCAAAATTATCAACAGAGTAAGAAGAACAGCATATGAGCTGGACCTCCTGCTCTCCATGAAGGTACACCTTACTTTCTACATAAACCTCCTTGAACCTTACAAAGACAAACCATTTCCATCTCAAAGAAAAGAACCACTACTACCTATCAAGTGAGAATGGAAAGAAGAAAATGAGTTAGATGAAATAATCAATTCACAATTATACAGAAACAAGTTATAATATTGTGCTAAGTAGACTAGATATAATATACAACATGACAGAGAGTGGTACCTAGCAGAAAACCTTGAACATACCAAACATACGATCCAATGCTTCTATGAGTCCTATTCTGAAAAGCCAACAAGAGTTAACTAGTTAGGAGGACCCAGTCTAAGAGGTTAAGGAAATCAGCAAAGCCAAACTAGACAAAATACTTGAGCAAGCAACGTACAACTTGCTATTATGAATAGTATGCTATACCAAAGAGTGCCCAGCACATCAAAATGACAAATCAGGGATAGGTTAGGACCTGAAATAAAGATGAAAGATCTGACACACCAATACTAGCTGGAGGGAGTACTACTACTGGCATGATGATGGATGCATGTACTATAGAGTAGTGAAGGAAAAAGAGAGGGCCTTATCATGGAAAAACAGACCATGGAAAGAAATTGATTCTGGGACAGAACCAACATGTGAGAGGGGCAAAAATCTCAGAGAAGTGAAAACAGAAGACAATGGAAGCCAATCAACTGAAACCACTGAACCTACAGTCAAAACACCATTGAGAGAAATAAAGGAAGTAGAACAATGAAGGGAGGAAATAGAGAAGGAATTAAATCTATTGAGACAATCAATGGTAGGGCAAGCAGGGAGGGCATTGATGAACTAATACTCCCTAGACAAAGTATGAGCAACCAATGAGGGAATCAGGAAGGAGAATAAAGAATTGAAGGGGAACCTGGAACAAGAGAGCAGATTGAATTTGTTCACAATGAGAATAGTAAGGAGGATGGTACAGATATTGACAGATATCTACAGGGAAACAACAGAAGATGTATTTGATTTTATTTTAATGAAAGATGCCTAAAGGGACTTAGGTTAGTAGGGAGAGGAGCTAATGTCATAAATCAACTAGTTGAAGTGCTACTTGGTGAAACATTAAATGAGGATAAGGTTTCACATAACTCATAGGTATATCAGTCATATATAATATATTAGGCTGACAGGCAAGGTATTAGCCATATGGAAAAAAGGGCCAAAATTACCCAGCCTTCACTCAGGATTATTTCTACCATACCCCTGCAGCCCCCATGTAGGGACTGGGTGTCATCATGGTATTACGGCCGAGTTGTGTCCCCACACTTTAGCAATAATAAACAATACCTTCAGCATAACACTATATATGTTGTCATCATCTATCTGACCAGATGCTGTCCATAGGATATATGAGAGGGCACCTTTGATGGCTCATGAGAAGTGATGCGAAGGAATTTGGTTAAGTTTTGAGTGAGCTATTACCCTGTATGTTAGCAGTTAAATATTATGGCTGATAGGTAATGGGACAATTTGGGTAGAAATTATTAGGGACTTGAACATGGTGAGCCTAGGGCACCAAAGGGTAGACATAGAGCTGAGCCTCTTGCTTTGAAAGAAGTAGCACCCCAAGAGGGTCTACTCAAGAATTGGTATGAGAGGTTTTCGCCTGACAAGCTATTGGCTCAATCTAGGGCCAAAAGTCCTTCATGTCCGATGGGCTTTGTGATGCATGAATATGTAATGCAATAGCCATGCTCATTCATTAAAGCTGATCACTTTATGTTTTAAGGCAGAACGATTGGTATAGTTGCTATTAGGGTGGCGTACTCAATATAAGTTCATATAGTAGAGAGATCAAAGACTACCTACTGGCAGAGTATTCACACCCTCAAAAATGATAGGAGTTTGAAGAGATCAAAGCTAAGCAGGGTAAATATTCTCAGGGTCAGGACTGTTCGCACTCAGGAAAAATAAGATATTTTTGATGAAGGTACTTAGATAGTATGGGAGTTGGTTGTAGCTGGCAATAACCTAGATGAAGAATATAAATATTGGGGTACTCCCAGCTATTAGAAATACCAAGCAACAGAGAAGAGATCTTAATATATTTATTGTTTACTCTTGAAAATTTTATTATGCACACAACTTTCAGAGGCTACCTTGATGATCTTCATCCTTGTGCTACATTACTTTACTTTGCTTCAAGAAACATACAGCCTAGGCCAATCTGTACTAATGTCAGTTGGGCTACCCCATAATACAAGTCAGATTAGTATTTTTCACTATAACTCATATTTATGAGTTATAGGGTCTCACATGATTACACACTTATGAGTTATAGTTATTATTAGTATTTTTATTATTTGACTGACTCATGGTTGTGAGTCATATGATGTATTTGTGAAAAGACTCATGATTGAGAGTCATACAAGTCATTTGATTAGTTGTTGATGATATGACTCATAGTTATGAGTCATATGGGATTTTGTAGTTATGACTTAGTTGAGTCATAAGGGTTTTACATGACTCACAATTGTGAGTCATATGGGTTAGAGTTTGTGGGAAGAAGTTATATAAGGAGAGAGATTCTCCCAAGTTATTAGTTCTTCACACAACTACCTAAGTTATTTCCTATCTATATATTTTATGAATAAAGCACTCTTTATGCTCTGCTAATACATAAGTACCTTTGAAGACTTGAGACTACAAATGAGTAGGCACTATTGAATGTTATATAGTGGACTCAGAACTGTAAGGATAGTTCAGCACATAGTAACATTACTCATAAGGAGTATAAGAATTAATAGGACTGAAGCTATATCATTGCCTATTGCATGATATAGATAGTTGAGAGTTAACAGTCATATCCTCAAATCTACAGCTAGCCTAGTACTACTTACAGAATATGTGTGATATAGATCACGCCTCAGTTCTATTTGAGTATCTAGAAGGCAGAACCTATAATCGGATTAGTGCAAAAATAATCTGACTATAGTGTAGTCACTCTGGGTGGGACAAAAGACTAGGAACAATTCAACTTACCATCTTTGCAGATATAGTTCCCCATATCAAGCAATTGCTTTTTTTCTAAGGAGAAGGCATTGGTCCAATAATTATAGCTGAGTAACAGAAATATGACAAATGGATTATTATCAAATTCAACCTAACTATATATACTAACTTGAGCAATATACTTGAGTGGCTCAATAAGTAGTTGGTTCTTGTATTATAAGGTCAGCCTACTCTACTTGTACTAGATCTCTTCTCTGAACACAAAATAGAAGAGGTTCTCAATACCTTTTGCACTCATAATATTACAGTAAGCATAATCTCTAGGACTGTACTAGCTTTGTGTAGCCTTTAGATGTATCTATTAATAGTCCTTTCAAGGACCTCCTAAAGGTTAATTGAGAGAATACTATAAGAACTTGTAGAATCCACTATTAGATTATCAGCCAGTCAGCCTACAATTGGTTTAGATTGACAGGTTAACAAAATTGCAAATACTAGTTATTTGGATATAAATATAAGTAATGAGATAGACAGGGTTTCAAGATATCAAAGCTTCCTGCTATTCATAACATTATGCCTACCAAATTAAATTATCTTTCACCTTCAATAGTAATGAATACCTAGACCTCAAATTGCTGTCCATCTTGTCACCAATATCTATACCTCAGTAATAAGATCTAACACAGTCTGAGTACTGATCTTATACAACTTCTGGGAAGAGTTAGTTCTTCTCTAGAGCTATCATCTCTAAATCTTGAGATTATAGGGTGTAATGGAAATAGTGGATTTCACAAGTCCTTAAGGTACTAATAGGAAGGTGACGAAGAAATTAGCTAGATGCTGACTCAATACTAGGAGGTAATAGATAAGCACTTGAGTGAGATTGAGGATGAAGAAGAGAAGATACTAGGAGAAGAGGTGATACTTACAGGTAGTATGATTAGTCATCCAGGCATGGTAGTAACTTGGGCTGTGGGTAAACTTGAAGTATGAGAATAATTTTCAACTCACTGGTACTGGGTAGAGGTTGTTCACTGGGTATTCAAAGGGATTGGCCTCTCACTCCTAATCAATGGTAATGAGGATCATAAACTATGTATTAAAGGGTTAGATAATAATGTTTTGGTAGAAGATTTAAAAGACTTGGAGATAGGAGACTTAGTGTAGAAGATTTTGATAACTTAGGCACTTTCAATACCAGTTAAATCTCATCTATTCACCCATTCATCCATTGATTTACTCTACTTTGCCACTCTTCCCTATTTTACCTGCTTCAGTAGAAACCACAACCTCCATCAGCAAAAAAAAAAACCCGCGTCTGATGTATGGGCATCACGTCCTGATGCACACCGCATTTCTCGTGTGCCCGGTGCGCCTGGTATGTCCTGAGTTCCATTGCAATCCCCTGTTGCGCCCCATGCGTCATGATGTGTGTTGCAACACAACATTGCGCCTGGTGCATCCTGTGTCGCATAGCAACGCTTTGCGGCATCAGGACACTACGTGACATCGGGTCGACATCCTCACGACCCCTGGACATCTGCATCTCTGTCACAGCTTCTTCCCCATATCCTGACGTCTGGCTACGGCCGCTGCCTCATGGGAGTGCCACTGGGCATGGCCACACAGGGCCGCCCTTCGTCACATTCCTTCTGTCTCTCATCGCGACGCCATAACTCCATCCTAACATCGACCACAGATGCGTTCCATCCCCCGATGTCCCCATCCCGGCCCTGAACCTTCCCAGCATCCTGACACGTTGCTGTTGTCGGTTCCTCACTGTGAGGCCACAGGGCATTGCGGCGATTCGTCACAATCTCTCTGGTTTCTTCACTGCGTCCTAGCGACCTCGGGATCCACGATGTTCCACGGCATCATCGCGATGTCGGGACCCATGACGTTTCACTGCGTGGTGTCATCAGGGTACCAATCTCAAGGACTGACCAATCCCCTACTGTAATTTTCTACATCGTGTACTTTTAGTTGTATCTATTATTTAGTTTCTATTAATTAGTTTCTACATAGAGGTTTCTATATACAGGTTGCAATGAAAGATGCTATAATATTCTCCGTGCCATTCAACCATCCTCGATGCGGAATACTTGCCCAAGCCAACAGTTGTTGCCCGACTATCTGATCTCATGATTCCTCAATAAATCTCGTTAAATGTCCTTAAATCAATATGGCTGTTAACAAGCCATCGCTGGTCTGTCTCTGGGATGAGGTGTGCCAGGCCTAGGATCGTCCCTATGTCTACAATAGTAAACTCTCGTGCATTTTCCCTTAGCTGTACTGTGACAAGGCCGTGGACGTCGGATATGCGTCCCGAGTTAACCACGTTCAATATTTGGACACATGCAAGCCTGCGAACCGTGTCCTCGTGTGTGTAGTCTCTGATTTTGAAGAGCGCCAGGAGCTTTCCGGGGAGACGGCCCCAGAGGACACCATACATATGCTCGCCACCCATCTGTACCCAAACCCAATCATTGCGACTCGCCTGGTTCCTGAAGAGTCGGGTACCAGTGGAGTGTGCCCTATGGATATCATAAATGTCGGTTTCCTGGAACGCTAGAATGGGGATTTCAAGTTGCGTTAGTAGTTCAACCGGAAGGAATCGAAGTATGGCAGGATCTTCAGGAAGGCGGCGCTTGGTGGGCAGGCTATTCCGGCTATATCGAATCAATTCCCGACAGATGCTCTCCGGTGAGATACCCAAGACCTTGCAAAAATCCATCACATTGGAAACATCATCACGACGACCCTTCAGGATCCTACAATTGGTGACTGGCGTGGATACGGAATTCGTTTTATCTAAATGTTCCACAACATCGGCAGGGAGATCAGTCCCACAACGTCGCAGGGAATCTAGGTTCAAAAGTCTCATTCAGATGGCATGCTCACGACCATAGCTGTGCAGGATCTGTCTTGCGGCATCGTTTTTATTGGAATGGCGCCACACCTTCTTGATTTGTTCCTTATGCGCGAGCGTGCCTAACTCCGTGGAATACATCTGAATGTTGCCAAACTGGTATATGTGACCCTGAAAATGACTTAGTAGATGCATCTTAATGAAGTTGAAATGAGATTCCGTATGAATTAGTTCCATACATTGGTCGATCTCTTCTTCACGATCCTGCTCCCGTACCCGACGCCAGTTGGATTTCGCAACACATTGGTTTACCCGTGTTCTCTGATGTCGTAGCTCCCTTCACTGCTCGTCAACATTTGCCCGTGTCCTCTTCAATATTCGAAACTCCAAGAAGATATCTTTCGTATCATGAAACCGATTGAGATATTGTTCCATATAATCCAAGGTCTCAGGTGTATGGCTTCGATATTGGGCCATCAAAGTGAAATCGAGCAATGACCTGACACAGGCGAGCGCACGTTTGAATAGTAATACTTGCATACTCTCAGGCTGCCTCAATGCCACGGCGAGAACTCCCAAAAGACAATGCCCCAGGTTCCTCATCTCCTTTCCTTGCCACTGTGTAACCTCGCGGTATGCTTTTTTGGGTGCAAAGAATCCCGGGTATGGTGGTAAAGCCTTCCAGGCATCGTCAAAAGCCTGCAGTCGTGCGTGTTTCTTGAGGAATCTCTGAACCCAGTCCATCATATACTTGAATAGTCCCAAATAAACTGTATGGAGCAAATCCGGCTTGTGCAGATCGGGTGCTGAAACCCGTTGAAGCCCATGAAAAATATTCTGTCCCATCTTGATACCAAGTGTGTCAAACGTGGTATTTGTGTCTCCCGACCCAGAGTCTGTCGACCGATGCTCATTTTCTTGTTCGAGACGTTCATATGTGGCATAATCTCGCGTCCGATACGTCTCCTGTGCATCGGTTCCTAATGCATCAGGAGGCACCTCACATTTCGGACAGGCGGTAGATTTTACTCTGTGTAGTGCAATGTTTTCCATATGGTCCACAACCCACGCAGACAAGATAGGGAAGCACCGCCGGACCTTTCCGTCTGCACAGTCAATTGAGACACCATTAAGCGCCGCATCTTGCAAGGGCGACAGTATGAGTTCAAATACGCCTTGTAGTGTGTTGGCATTGATTTGTCTCTGCAGGTTGTCTGCTGAAGAGGACTGTGGGAACTTGGGCAGGACAGGCAATAGTGCAAGAAGGAGAACTGCCATTGATCCAGGTCTGTTACACCTAGTCGATAGGAGATTTCCGGTCATAATATAGACAGGCCACGCTTTCTTGTCACTCGAGAAGTTGGTAAGATGCGTCTGATCGGACATTCCAATTGTTGGAACCAGAGTTGCACCATGTGGAAGTGTATCCTATAAACGGTTAGCCAGTGCCCTGTTGAAGGAGGTTGCAAAGCAGGGTGCACAGTACTTGTACGTCCCACCACCAGTCCGCTATATGCATTTCGGCATATATCCTATGTCCATTCTGGTCATATTCATGGCGCGGCGCGTAGACCAAGTCATCCCTGTATGCTATCTGCCGAAGAAGGTATCTGACACAGTCAAGGATGTTCCGATAGAAGAAATGCTGCGTTCTCTTGCCATCATCAACTTCACCTTCAAACCATTGTAGATAAGGACTGTAGGGGTCCAATGATTGGAGATGATTCTCCAGTGTGTGCATTGAACTATAGCCGACTGATGCAGAACTACCCAGACCACTGGAAAAGAATTCATTGATTCGAGACTTCGAGACCTTGCTCTGAATGAACCAAGATGCAAGTTTGAAATTGTGAGCATTGGCAAACGGGGCCCATGGATCCTGGCACAGAGTACGGTGTTCATCCTCAAACCCGCTCACGTCTCCAATCACTTCCCCGGCGCCTGGGTAATGCACTTGTCTGCCGGCCATCGCTGAGGTGTTGTGGTTGAGTACTTCAGCATCAGACTCGTGCACGACGTCATCATTCAATGTGTCCGCATCGCATCCAGTGGGGTCTGGATTAGATTCATAGTCTGAATCTGGCCGTTCGTTCTCGTCATTTACCTACAGGTCGAGAAATAGATCTGTTTCTGTGTCATTAATAGGACTCACGGAAGGTGCATGTCGTATAGTAGAGGCAAGTACGATGTCGAGATTTGCATGTGCAGTTTGTAGGTGTTTCTCGTATGCGCCTGCCCGCATGTACCTTCGGCGACAAAATGGACATTTGACAGCCATGGTGAAAGTCTGCCTAGTCAATCTCGAGGGTTCTCTATATATTATGAGGTGCAGTTGTACTGTATAGTTTTTTTAAATCATGAGTTCGTTGTTAAGGTACAAGAATCTGTGTGGAGCCGTAAGGGCTATGACAAAAACAAAACCATAAAGCAAACGCAAAAAACAAAAGGGACCTCAGCCCCGATCCCCAATCCGACATAATGTCGTACGCACCTCTCACGGTGACTAATCCAACAGGAAAGAAACTTATGAAATCCCTAAGCGAGCCCAAGAAAAACATAAAACAAAAAAGGAACGTATGAAACCCCAAGCGAACCCGAGAAAACATACAGCCAGGAAAGAAAAATAAAATAAAGGAAAGAAGGGGACAACAACAAAAGTTATCCCAAAAAAGGAAAGGTAAGGACCAGACTGGCCCCGACTGAGAGAGGCAGGGACTGGGCCCCGGGTAGTAAAGTAGCCGACAAAGGACGGCAAAATGAGCAGACCAGGTCTTAGCCGATCAACGCCGAGGGGACGGCGGACAGCGAAGGTGTTCCCTGGGTGGTGGCTGTGGGTTGAAGGCCGAACAAGTTGACCTTGGCTGAGGCTTGGCGAAAGGCGAAGCCAGAGCGGGCTAGGTGTTGAGTCCCCGAAAAAGGGGAGCCAGAAGTATGGGCCATAGGGGGTAGACCCCTTGAGGCAGGAGTGGGTGGTGGGGGTGCAGGAGAGAAAGCTCTCGAAACCAGGCTTGGGGAGGTAGTAAGGTACCAGCTAGGCCGCCGACTGACCATATTACCGCGTCTCTCATGTAGTCCCTTGTGATAGGAGAGATGGCGTCACTTCTGGAGAGGATCCCAGAGGCAGGAAGGCGAGGGAAAAGTAGCAGTAGGGTGCCAGCCGATCATCCTAGGGGGAAGAGAGGAGGGGAGTGTTCACTCGGCGGGACGTACTATCGGTATCGCGTTCGTGTCTGACAAGGCAACCTCCTAAGAAAAAGGAGAATGGAGAAATCGACCGTGGCCTGTTGACAGGTTTCCTCCTACTGCGAACTGTGTTCCCGGCCGTCTGTAGAAAGACCGAATGAAAAAACCCGACCGTAGCAATCGCTAAGCGAGGCAAAGCAAAAGCGGGGTAGGGGGAAGGGCCAACATCGTGGAGTGATGATGGCGAGGAAAGAACATCCTCAGGAGGGTAGACCTCAAGAGGGAAGCAAGGGGGGGATGCCGATGGGCAAAGGGGAGATGGAGAGAATGTTCTCCTGCCCCCCTGAGATGAGGGGCAGGAAGGAAAGTTCGTGATGTTTTCGCGGTGTTGAGTCATTCCCGATTAGGAAGTAAATTTCAATGACCGGGGTTGTAGTGGAGATGGAGGATGGGTCCTCTATATATTATGAGGTGCAGTTGTACTGTATAGTGTTGATCTTGATGCGTATCAGTGGAACACTGGGTCAAGGGGTTTCCACATGGTGAACTGTAACTAGTATCCAAACAGGCTTAGCACTTGTAGCTTGACGCCTTGTATTACCCCATCTTATCAGATCATCTCATCCTCTCTGTTGTAACACAAGCTACTTCCCCTTCTTGGGCCATCACTCGACGTCACTTCATATCACGACACTTATGCAAATTAGAAGCTTATTTCACGAATGTTAGTTACACGTCACGGTAGGCTTAGGAACGTTGTTGCTAGCTACATTATCAATTGTTCTCATATTATCTTTTTTGGTCTGATCTGCCACAAATCCACATCCACATATCCGTACAGCCACATGCCCTCAGGGTAATCCAACACAACAGAGGGCAGATACATCCCATCATACAAATAAGCTAAGTTAATTTCTCAGAAAGGATTCAGAATCATTGAACCTGCTGAT